>OZ010798.1:202532517-202705673 GCA_963932465.1 Maratus speciosus
GTATGTACGCGCGTTCATTTTTCAACTTAAAAGGCAAAATTGGTATTAGAGATATAATTGTAAATTATTTTCCCATAACTGAATTAAAATAAGGATTTTATTTTTCCATTTTGGGTTGGGATTGAAGCATGTCAAGTTTCGGGTTTACGAAGTTTTTTTTTTTTTGTTTTTGTTTTTGTCAGGTTTGGATCGGGTTGACTTGAAATAAAATTTTTGGGTTTGGATGGAGTATAACCTGACTCGCGCATTCGATTTTCTTCTTTTTTTTTCCAGTTGTGTTTAGTTGTTTACCCTCTAAATGAGACAAATATATAGAGGTTTTTTTTATGTTGTTATTATTGTACCGCATACTGAAGTGTGCGTTAGGCCTTATGGTAGTAATACCTTGGTATTTTTTACACACAAAATCCTAAAACTATTATATATTAATGATAAATCGTGGCAAAATGTCAATACTCACATTATACATATGAGGACGTGAGTTTCAAAAGTTGCCTTATCCAAAATTTAAAAATCGTGTTTTTACTATTAATGTATTACATTGGTAAACCTGCACCGAAAAAACTCTACAATCTGAAAGGGAAAAAAAAAAACCTAGTTTTATCGTGTGTTTCCGGCATTGTAAAATCTTGGTGTACAACGAAAACCAATATACGCAGTCAGATGTTTTTCGCGATTTCCCAAAATTTAATTTTATGGATAAGGTTAGTTTTGAAACTCCCATCCTCATATCATGGTTAACGTAGGCAACGTTAAAGTATCGCATGCTTAAAGGAAACAAGGAAGTTTGGGAAATTGTAAAAAAAAAGAAAAGGGGGGGATCTGCTTATAACATCAAGTGTTGGTTAGATAAAAACGCATTCATCATAGTTACCCAAGAAACCAACAAATGGGATTAAACGCCTGTGGCGATTTTTCTAAGAATTATGGAGCTTAAATGAGATGCATCCTGGAGGGTGCATTCAGAGATGGAGGGTTAAATGTAATTTATCTTCATTTTATGTTGAAAGTCGTCGACCATCATGAACCTATCTAAAATTCACAAAAAAATGCTGGAATCACCGAGAAAGGAGATTAGTTTTAAGGAAGTATGTATACGTTCTAAGATACATGTTGATTGATTGTTTGGAAATTAAAAGCAATATTATACGAAAAGACAAGGAGTTATTTTATAAGCCATCGGCCAATTTTAACAGAATTAATTTTAAAAAAGTTCCTGTAGCAAAACCTTTTTAAGGAAAATTTTAATCCTCGTTTTCTTGTCAGGAAAAACTCTGAAAACTTACAAAGCCAACGTACTTTGACCAATAAAGATCAACGATGTGCAAAAGGAAGCGAGGGCATGGCTCATACAATCACAATTTTCCTCCGAACATCCTATATTGATCCTACAGATCCTGTGGTTGTCATATTTTATGAGAAGTATCCACTAGATATCCAGAGGATACAGAGAACAAATCATCCAATTACATTCTCCTTTTAAAAAAATACTGTGTATTCTTTTATAGGACGTTACGTGCGCATTAGACCCCTTCCTTAATTTTTTTCTGCCTTTCTTTATCCTATAATTGTCCAATAAGCATCATAAAGAGTCATCCATAGAGCGTCTATAGGTTTGACATCCAGAGATCCTGAGACTATCATGTGACTGTGTGGGGGACAATTTCAAACATCCAGAGGATATCGGTTATCCTGAATATGACATCCACTGCATCTTTGGAGGATGTCAGAGTGTAGTCAGAAGTACCAAGCATTGAAACGAAAATGAACTCGCGAAGGGGCGATTTCTTGTACATATACGGGGTACTTGTACAATACTTGTACAATATACATATACGGGGCATGCAGGCGCAGGGGGTCCATCCCTTATCTTTAACGTTCCTCACAATTACTATGAATATTATTGATAATACAATTATTACTGATAATAAACTTGCGAACTTTAATTTTCAACGTGTCATCCTTATTAAAAGAAGGTAAGCATCTGTATGATTTTCTACACAAGGAAAGCTAATGTTGTTAAAATTTACATTAACCAACTTATATATTTTGGTCATTTTTGTGATTTATTCTATGCTTGCATACACATAACCATATTGTACTTATTACCATAATTTAATAAAATCACTTAATTCCTGTTCTCAAATACAAACTGGCTACTTTCTGTTTTAATCCGATTTTATTCGCAAAGGTATCAAATCGGAAGGTGCTTTTGCTAAGAAAGTATGTGATCGAACTGCTTTTTCAGTTTTTCGGTAAGGCAGAGGATTTTTTAGAAAATGCTGTGAAAATTGGCGTTTTGAACCAAATTTCCGGACGCGAATACGCATAAAAGGGAAAATACTGCCACCAGAGACAGTAATCGCTTATAATTCATG
Source organism: Maratus speciosus (assembly GCA_963932465.1). Classification (NCBI taxonomy): domain Eukaryota; kingdom Metazoa; phylum Arthropoda; class Arachnida; order Araneae; family Salticidae; genus Maratus; species Maratus speciosus. The sequence goes on from OZ010798.1 coordinate 202,534,896, forward strand.
ATATAACGCATTTATCGAAAAAAGAAAAAACTCTTTGGTTATGAATCTTATCAATAATCATGCCTGCGAGTATCATGCTTTTATGATTAAAAATTAGTTAGAAATTGTTTCAGAAAGTTTCGCGTTTTCGAGCAGCGATTTTTTTTTTCTTCTGAAAACCGCCTTTAAACATAATATTGGACTTAACATTGAACCAAGATTCAGCCAATATTAATTAAGTGAAATGAATCTTTTTCAGTTTCTTTTTTTTAGTAAATCTTTTGAAATAGTAAAGCTGTATTTGTCTAAATTTACTATACATTTCGAAAAACAAATGAAATAATATGTTACATAAAATTGAATAGTAACCGTTTTTAAATAAACTATAAATTTATTTAATAAATCCAATCGTAAATAAATATATTTTCTACTGAAATATGATATTTGAAAAAAATCTGTTAACACTGTAAGAACCAATATGTATCTTAACTAACTAAATAAATAAATAAAAATAAAAATAAAATAAGTAATAAAAAAACGACTTGGCTCAAGATAGAAAAAAAATCTGATGCCATCGACTTCATATCTATGATACTGATGCGACATAATAATAGTGATAGAAAAAACTTTAGTTAGAAGAAAAACTGCTATTTCCTGCTAGTTAGAAACATATCATAGAGCTAATTCTAGAAAAATATATTGATCAAAGCCAGAGAAAATCTTCTATTAGCGATATCAGAAGAAGCTTTATGATTCAATAATGCGAAAACAGTTCGTTGACATTTACCATGTCAATGACATTTTACTACGAGATTTTACTTAGCTAAAATGGCAACAGTTAAAAATTTCTCTCTTTCTACCAAGAACTATAGTCAGTGAGCTCATTTGTTAATAATTAAGCATCTGAGTATAATCCATTCGTTAGTTGTTTTAATCTTGTAAACGTTTAAAACCGGGTCATTGACTTATTCTTTAGACACAATTCCAGTCATTCTGGTTCAACCACGAGAGAAGAAGAGGTTTACAATAGTAAAATCTGTTTGGAATTTTCATCCATGCAATAAACGTTTTCGAAGTTCATTGCCATGGCGTCTGTTAGTGTTTTTGTTATTGTTTTTTTCAGCGTGATGTCTGATTCACGTAACACACTTTCACTATTTGCGTTGGTTCCGGGTTCGTCCCATCCAGATTGTTTAGTGTTTAGTAACTTCGTATTTTAAGTAATAACTTCTGTGAAATACTTGATGTTTTTTTCTATAGGAAGTTCGACAATGGAATATGTTTAATCGTCATTGACATTTCAGTACTAGATTTTATTTCTCAAATGTGGCAACAATGCAACATTTCCTCTTTCTTCCAAGAATTATCTTAATCGATTCCATTTACCAACAATTAAACATCTAAGTATCTTAGTCTTCAGTTTTTTTTTAACTTGATTTTAACGTTAAAATCAGGTCATTGAGCCATCGTTTAGAGACTTCATTATGGTTCAATCACGAGAGAAGAGGTTTACAATAATAAAATCTATTTAGAATTTTCATCATGGCGCTTGTTGATGTTTTTGTTGTTTTTTTTTTCTGCGCAATGACTAATCCACGTAACACAAATTAACTGTTTCCGTTTGTATAATTTATTCAGTGTTTGGCAACTTCGTATTTTAAGGCTGTTAGTCAGTCAACTTCGGAATTCTCCTAGCTAAGGTTAAACATATAGGCGCAGAATGCTTTCGTATATTTAAAATATCTCCCCGGGAAATTACTATTTCATCTTCCTTTTTCTATGTTCTCTTCTTAACCCTTAAATGCTGGGTGTTGCTTTTCGGCAACATACCCAATTTAGGCTCTAAAATACCATTAGAATAATATTGAAGCTATAATGCCTAATGTTGCCAATAAAATACATTCTGAAAATATTATTAAATCGATTTTCAACATATAGATGGCAACATTTGTGCTGTTTAAGAATAAGGATGGATTTATTTTTTCAATTGTTGCTACTTGTTCTTTTTGCTTTGTTTGGAAACTTGCGAAATACCCTACTTTGTTCTGCAGTGAGCAAGTAAAATTTATTTCTTATTATAGTTCCTAAAATTCTTGTGTGTTTAATATTATAGAATTTTATCAAGGAAAATTATTTTTTCAATTAAAGACCAGTATTGCCGATTAGTAACAAATTGTTTTTTAGCCGTAAACCATACTTAAAACAAAATATGATTTTTTAAAATATTTTTCCCGTGATTTATTTAAAAATGAAAGCCGAAAAACATTATTACAAAGATTTTTGTAAAATCGGGCATTTAAGGGTTAAAGGATGTCTCTTTTTTTTCTTAGTTCTCAAAATATTTTTAATATGTATGCTTAATTTAATATTTTATGTGTTAAAAGCTGACGAACTGTGAATGAGATTTTAACACTTCACATGCAATTAGGCATAGATTTTAGAAATATTTTGACAATGAAGAAAAAAAAGAGACATTCTTTAAGAAGAGTATACACATGAAAAAGAGATTAAAAAATATATATTTCATGTGGAGATATTTTAAATATACGAATGCAGTCTACGCTGATAGGTTTAACATTTGCAAGGGGAATTCGAAAGTTGATTCTGAAGTTGAAAGAAAGAAATAATTTTTGTTAATAACGGAATGCATTTAGAGGTCAATGACATTTCAATACGAGATTTTCTTCGCTAAATTAACAATAGCTAAAAAAAATTCTCTTTCTTTTTAGAATTAGAATTATCGTTAATGAATTAATTTGTTAATAATTAAAAAAATTAAGTTACTTATAAGCTAGTGGTTTTAATCTGGTATTACGTTTAAAAGAAGGTCAATGACTCATTCTTTAGACACAATTCCAGTCATTCTGGTTGATCTACGGGAGAAGAAAAATTTACAATAGTGAAATCGGTTTAAAATATTCATCCATGCAATAAATGTTTTCGAAGTTCATTGCCATCCATGTATTTGTTATTGTTTTTTAAGCGTGATGTCCGATTCACGTAACACACTTTCGCTGTTTGCGTTTGTTCCGGGTTCATCTCATCCAATTTGTTTAGTGTTTAGTAACTAAACGTATTTTACGCAATAGCTTCTGTGAACGCTTGGTGTTTATTTTTCTATGGGAAGCTCCGCAATGGAATGTGTTTAATTTGTTAAGGTAAAAACGAAAAACCATGAAATATGCATGGAATTTTCAGTATTTAAAATGATATATTTCCGTGACGTGATTATTTATGTTTGCCATTAGGAAATTTTGTTACTTTATATTGTTTAACTTATTTCAACATATTTGAAAAAATTTCGTTTCATCTATACCTGCTTGTTTGCCTGCAATTAGTAGTCATATAGTAAGATGAAAATGAAATCAAAATGAATATCAAAATGAAGCTTGTGTATATTAGACTTAAGTCTTAAATTTAAAAAAATGATAATTGTTCGGGCGAAAAGTATGTAAAACAATTACAATAGACGATGTATCTGGTAAGACAGTAACCTCTCTAAAACGAAATTCTTTCCGATCTCTTGCAATTTCGTGTTAAGAGATTGTAGTGCAGTTAGAAATTAAGTATAATAAACATTAATTTGAAACTGTTGTATTTTCTTCTTTTATGAAGTTAGTTAAATTAGACGTTTTTACAAATAAAATAATTTCGAGCAGAAATGTACCATACTGTGTTATTTATTATTATTATTATTAATAATAATAATTTATAATAATTTCGTTGGTCTGTTTTCGTTTAAAGGGAATTTTTCTAAAATTTTTTTTCAATTTATAAATGAGAAACATAAAAAAAAAAGTAATACGATGCCCTGGAAATGACTGCGTTATGAGTTTTTGCTCCCCGAGTTGTTTTTTCAAGCATATTATTCACTGAAGCAACATGGGCATGACTTTTCCAGAAAAGTTTAAAATAAATGGGGCTCCAGCATTTTGCAATGGACTTTGAAATCGTATGTATTTGGACAAATGATGGCAGCGTTCAAAAAACTACAGGGTGTCCCAAAATCATTACCCTGATTTAAATTGCGTGTAATTTTATTGCCTATTTTATTTACAAGCATCATATTTGGCACAGATGCACAAAAGTTGATCAAGTTTTATTTGAGAGATTCGATGTGAGTCTCTGCGATGTGATAGTTGTCCAGCACTTCGATCCTTTTCGACTGTACCTGTTACTAAAGCCTTTTGCATCCAAGATTTTATCAACTTCACATCTGGTTGTTGTTTTCCCACAACGAGTTTGAGACTTTCGTTGCTCCATTTTTGGTAATATGGTCTCATCCGGCCACACAACGCAATGTGCCTTTTCTTGTGTAGAAGCTATGTTTTCAGATTAAGCCGGAGTAGCGCCCCCTAGTGACGAAACTGCATATTACTATAGCAGAGCCAGAAAACTTGATGATTGGTCCAACGCATCTGCAAAAGAAAATTCGAAATCAGTGCAACCACTAAAGAGTAAGAACATTATGAAATAAGGGCAAACATTTTGATACGCGCTGTATATGTTTAATCCCATCTTCCATAAATCCTTGTAAATACTTCCCACCAACTATGATGCTTTTTGCATGAATATAATATCATTCGTTGCACCCTTTTTGGTAATTTGGTCACATCCAGCCACACAACGCAATGTGCCTTTTCTTATGTAGAAGCTCTGTTCTCAGATTAAGCAGTAGTTGCGCCCCCTGGTGACGAAACTGCATATTAATATAGCAGAGCCAGAAAACTTGATGATTGGTCCAACGCATCTGCAAAAGAAAATTCGAAATTAGTGCAACCATTAAAGAGTAAGAACATTATGAAATAAGGGCAAACATTTTGGCACGCTCTGTATATGTTTAATCCAATCTTCCATAAATCCTTGTAAATACTTCCCACCAACTATGATGCTTTTTGCATGAATATAATATCATTCGTTGCACCATTTTTGGTAATTTGGTCACATCCAGCCACACAACGCAATGTGCCTTTTCTTATGTAGAAGCTCTGTTCTCAGATTAAGCAGTAGTTGCGCCCCCTGGTGACGAAACTGCATATTAATATAGCAGAGCCAGAAAACTTGATGATTGGTCCAACGCATCTGCAAAAGAAAATTCGAAATCAGTGCAACCATTAAAAAGTAAGAACATTATGAAATAAGGGCAAACATTTTGGCACGCTCTGTATATGTTTAATCCAATCTTCCATAAATCCTTGTAAATACTTCCCACCAACTATGATGCTTTTTGCATGAATATAATATCATTCGTTGCACCATTTTTGGTAATTTGGTCACATCCAGCCACACAACGCAATGTGCCTTTTCTTATGTAGAAGCTCTGTTCTCAGATTAAGCAGTAGTTGCGCCCCCTGGTGACGAAAGTGCATATTAATATAGCAGAGCCAGAAAACTTGATGATTGGTCCAACGCATCTGCAAAAGAAAATTCGAAATCAGTGCAACCATTAAAGAGTAAGAACATTATGAAATAAGGGCAAATATTTTGGCACGCTCTGTATATGTTTAATCCAATCTTCCATAAATCCTTGTAAATACTTCCCACCAACTATGATGCTTTTTGCATGAATATAATATCATTCGTTGCACCATTTTTGGTAATTTGGTCACATCCAGCCACACAACGCAATGTGCCTTTTCTTATGTAAAAGCTCTGTTCTCAGATTAAGCAGTAGTTGCGCCCCCTGGTGACGAAAGTGCATATTAATATAGCAGAGCCAGAAAACTTGATGATTGGTCCAACGCATCTGCAAAAGAAAATTCGAAATCAGTGCAACCATTAAAGAGTAAGAACATTATGAAATAAGGGCAAATATTTTGGCACGCTCTGTATATGTTTAATCCAATCTTCCATAAATCCTTGTAAATACTTCCCACCAACTATGATGCTTTTTGCATGAATATAATATCATTCGTTGCACCATTTTTGGTAATTTGGTCACATCCAGCCACACAACGCAATGTGCCTTTTCTTATGTAGAAGCTCTGTTCTCAGATTAAGCAGTAGTTGCGCCTCCTGGTGACGAAACTGTATATTAATATAGCAGAGCCAGAAAACTTGATGATTGGTCCAACGCATCTGCAAAAGAAAACTCGAAATCAGTGCAATCACTAAAGAGTAAGAACGTTATGAAGTCAAGGTAAACATTTTGGGATACACTGTATATTTCATCCCATCTCCCATAAATCCTTGTAAATACTTCCCACCAACTATGACGCACTTCGCATGAATATTATATCAGTAATGATAAATAAGATGCGATTTCCTGCTTTTACCGAAGGATTCTCTTTGACCTTGGCCTGATTGCGCTTAGAATAAGAAATGATATTGGTGGAAGTGCATCAAAAGTCAAAGGATAAATTATATTAACTCTGAATTTTGCAATAAACATTGCAATCGTATTTTTTCGTGCTATGACGGCATGCATTTAAAATTTCTTATGCAAAGCCGTGTAAGTACTTCGCTTCAGTTATGACGCATTTAGTGTATTATATCAGCTGTGCTCAGTAAAATAGGTTCACATTCTTTTACCTTATGAAATTTTGCTAAAAACTTAATTCTGAATTTGCTAAATTCTGAATTTTGTTAAAAACTATAAAAAAGAATATATTATAAAATAAAGAATAATTCATTCAAAATTAAGAGAGAGTTTAAATAAACAAAAGGGTTTCCAATTTATGTGATGGAATTGCGCTTTTTTTTATTATTTGGCAATTTTATAAAAATAAATAATTATATTTGTGCATCGAAAATTAGAACCTAAACTACTAAAAACCCTCTCACTTTGAGATGAAATTTACAATTGTGTTTTCTTTCTGTGAATCATATTTTTCATGTAATTCCTTCTAAATACGTCACTCATGACGTACTTTCTACGAGTATAATGTCAGCAATACTTAATAAGATGGGGTCTCATTCTTTTGCCGTAGTACATTTTTTGCCCAAAATTCGCTCAAAACTGGAAACAGTTTTTCTTTAAGTACTGAAATTTAAAACCTAAACTAAGAAAAACCGAGATGAACTTTGCAATTGCGTTTTTCCTTCTGTGAATCATTTTTTACGTAAATTCCTTCTAAATACACCACTCATGACGCACTTTCTGTGAGTATTATGTCAGCAATACCAAATAAGATGGGACCTTACTCTTTTGCCGTAGGATTTTCCTTGGCCCGCTGAAAACTAGAAACGATATTGCTGTAAGTACACTAAAAATTAGAGCCTGAAATACGCCCTTTGCTTTTTCAATGAACTTTGTAACTGGGTTTTACCATAATGTGGTAGAATTTATTGTCACTTTTTTACGCAATTTTATGTATATATATCGCTAGTGATATATTATGAACTAACGATGTATTTTAATATGACGACATTTTCAGCATCAGCAGTACTAAGTAAGATTCCCCCCTTTTGCCGCAGGATTTTTCTTGGCCAAATTTCTCTCAAAACTAGAAACAATTTTACTTTAAGTAACACAATTTAGAACCTAAACTAAGAAAACCGAGATGAACTTTGCAATTTTCCATATATGAATTATTTTTTACGTAATTATACACCACTCATGACGCACTGTCTGTTAGTATAATGTCAGCAATACTTAATAAGATGGGAGCTCACACTTTTGCCGCAGGATTTGCCTTGGCTAGATTTCGCTCAAAACTAGAAACAATTATACTTTAAGTACACCGAAATTTAGATCCTAACCTACGAAAAACCGAGATGAACTTTGCAATCGTGTTTTTCCTTCTGTGAACCATATTTTTTACGTAATTCCTTCTAAATACATCACTCATGACGCACTTTCTGTGAGTATTATGTCAGCAATACCAAATAAGATGAGATCTCACTCTTTTGCCCTAGGATTTTTCTTGGCCCGATTTCGCTCTAAACTAGAAACGATGCTGCTGTTGCTGTAAGTGCACCGAAAATTAGAATCTGACCTCTCCGGATACGATTCACTTCCGAACGAGTTCTGCTTTTTTTTTTTCTAGAGTGCTCGATTCACCCAATTTCGATTTCAGACTGCAAATGAATATTGCAGTCCACAGAGGTAACGGGTCAATGACCCGCTATCAAAACATACGAGAGAATTCCAGAGGTATCTTTGAGTGGATGCTTTATCTGATGCATTGAGAAGGGTCAGCGTGATATAATGATGTTCAATATACCACTTTAGCAATAATTAACACTTTACTGCTTAATTTTTTTTTCAATCTTTGTGGAAAACTATTTAATCTAGATGAGTGGTGTCAAAAATGGAAAAATCTTTTTTTAAGGCTGTTTTCAACTCCAAAATGACACATTTTTACTTACCCATCATACATAATCTACGGTATCTCTTGTAATCGTTTTAAAAATCGAAAAAAAAATTTGACGGATTTACACGTTTCAGACACTGGAGATTCCGAAAATCATACATTTAGAAAAAAAAAAAAAAATTGCCGTCCGTCTGCATGTGTGTGTGTGTGTGTAAACGCTCTATCATCCGAACAAATTGAGATAGAGACTTTAAATTTTGTGTGTACTTAGGAAGTAATAATGGGAAGAATTCTATTGAATATCAGTAACCTCGATTATCCGGAACTATTTTTTTCGGACTCTCGAAATATTCTTTCTGATAAAAGGTATACAAAAATTTTCGAAATTGTTTATTTGAAGGAGTGAACACAAAAGACAATAAAAAAACACAAATTTTGTATAAAGAATGAAGTCAATCGGATAATTACTTGCCGAGATATTTGTAATCCTATTTTTCACTATCTTCGATTTTTCATGAACCTGTATTTCATTCAAATTTCAATTCAAAGATATATTTTAATTGGAAATGAGACGCTTAATCCGAAGCAGTAAACTGTTAGTTAATATGATTATCATTTTTCGAATGATAAAGATGTTTCCTTTATGCAATTCGGTACTACTCGATTATCCCGTCGACCCCAAAACTATCGCCAAACTATAAGATTAAATGCCAATAATGGCTTATCGTAAATGTCACCATTCACTTGACATTAAACACGTTACACGTTTTGTTGCGTCATCAAGTAATTTTTAATTCGACGTTTTAGTTGTATTTTTATTAATCTCTTACTAATTTATTTGTTCTTTCGTTATTTAAAATAAAAATTATGCCAATCTATATATCTATTCTGTCGCCAAATGCTGCCAACTTGACGATATCGCCTAATTTGGTGGCCAAAATGAGCCGCCAAAAGAGACGCCAACTTGGCGATATCTTTAATATTTCGTCAAATTTCCGTAGACTTCCATTGTAAACCAAAATAGGGTTTACTTGCTTACAGAAAATCAACAGATTGAGATATTTTAATGCATCAAAAACTAATATGAGCTTAAGGGATTATGTTAATTATATTTAAGGGTGTCCAAGTACATTAAATTATAAATAAATATAACATGATACAATGCTTAGCATGCTTTCCCAAACACAAATTTTAAGGGGGACCAAACTGGTCGGCCAAGGGCGACTAGTTTGTATAATTTTGCGAGTAGTTTGGTGATTTATATAATTTATCGAAATGGGTGGACGGGATAATCAATTTTGGAATTGCAATGTATTTTATAAATAATTTACACATGTTTTATTTTCATATTTTATATTATGCATATCGATGATGGGTAAATATTACGGTGGCCTCCAACGACTAGTTTAATTAATTTTTGTTCACAAACGCATCAGCCCTTTATCTACTGACGGTACTTATAATAAGTACCATTAAAATTACTTGTTATAAAATTCGTTTAATGTATCGATTAGTAGTAATACAGTTTAGAATGAGTTATAGATGCATTACTTTATCTTGTTCTAAAAGCTTTATTGGTTACACAAAACAAAAATATTTTTTAAAAGGGTGATTTCTTTTGCCTTTGCATCTTTTCAGCTATCTTGGCGTTGGCGAAGGGGGGGGGGGGGGGGGGGTTCAATTCGGAAATATTTGTATATTTCTATTGTAAGAACATTATATTTGTACATTTCCTAATTTAACAAAATACTAAAAAAAAATATTTAAAATAAAATATTTGAGTGGAGTTATAAATATTGCACAAAATCCCTATAAATTCAATTTTAATGAATCCTTCTAAATCCTTCAATCCTTCTAAAATTTATAGATCAGTTTCAACCACGTGATCACCAGCCTACCAAGTTTCATCGAACCAATCATAATCAACTATTTGTAACCTGTATTATGAGCCAACCAATCACAATCGGCCAAATTCGGGGGACAAACAAAAAACACGCCTGGTTGCTAAGGTCGTTGCTAGGGTGTGACGCCATTCGAAACTGATCTATTAAGTGATTATGTAAATCTTCTAATGTAGTTTCAAAAATTCACGAAAAATGCTTTAAAATTTTCATGAATTCATAATTCAGTACATAAAGGGTTAAATTGGCAGGTGTCCTTATTCAGAAACTTTGTAATCGAAAAGTTCTTTCTATTCTTCGGTAAAAGTAGAGGATCTTTCAGAAAATGGAGGGCGTTTTGAACCAAATTTTCCGAACACGACAGAACTGGAAAGGGAAAAACTGATGTCGCGAGACAATAATTGCTTATAACTGAAGATGTAATTAATTTATCGAAGAATGAAAAATAAACTGCCTGATTACAAATCGCTTCGATAATCATGCCTGCAAGTGTCATGCTTTTTCGATTAGAAATGAGACAGATATGTCATTTTGAAAGTTTATGTATTTCCGTTACCAAGCATTTAAAAAATTTTTAATGATATTCTTAAAAAAATTTTAATTGTTGCGTTTATTTTAATTTCCCAGTGTGTACTTGCAGATTGTACTTGCAGAAAACAAAACTTAAAAAAAATAATTAAGTTTATCTAATGCCAATAAATTTTAACAAATTTGCTCTCAATCGTAATTCTGTCACAAAATAATTGTCCACGGTGCTTCCTGTTTCAATTTATTATTAATGTATTTTTCTTTTTTCTTTCTTTCTTTTTCTTTTATTGTTATTATTATTTAAATAAATTTATGCTACTAGTTTTCGCTTCAATTTAAGTTATTTTTCTTTTTTCAGGTAAGTCTAATATTAAAAATGTTTCCTTGTTCTGATTTGGTTGGTGAGTACTGTTTCATTTTTTAAAAATTCATTTATATATGCATTGTTTTGCGCATCTGTTTTCTTCACAATTAAAAAAAGAATAAAGGAGCTTTGTTTCGATATTTGTACTTTAGTTTTCAGAGTTTTTGATAAGATTTATTTTATGGGGAACTTTTTTGATTATGTACGCTGAAGAAAAAAACTGCGCCGATTCAGTTTAAATTTTGAACCACTACAAAAATCCGAACCAGGAGCGAGACACGAACCTGAGACTTTTCTATTACTAGCCGCAGCCACCCTACCTTTTCATAATCAACAATTAATTGAAGGGTGGTTCATTAAAAATAATCCCTAATTTTCCCTCCCTATCAAATCTCCGCCCTCCTGGTCAAGAGTGCCGCTAAATTATCAAATTATCAACAGAAATTATATCAATTGATTATTAATCTTACTTCAAAACCCTTGAATAGACACTATAAAAACACAAACTTTAATAAAAACTCTTGATATGACGTTATAAAGACAGTTATGTCCTCATAAACTTGTTAGTACTTAACAGGCTCCTCGGAACACTTTAACCGCTGAATCTGTAAATGGAGACGCTGAAGGGAGGCGACTCCATGGATTTCATTTTTTAGAGTCCAAAGAGAAGGATCTTTTTTTTTTTGGGGGGGGGGGGGGGCTTGCAACCCTCAACGTTTGAAGCCAAGGAGCTAGCTGGTTAAGTGGATTATTTCCAAAGTTGAAAATCTCAAACTGAGGTTCGAACCTACTTGGAGCATTTGGTTACGAGCAAAACCTACGGGCTTTGCATTCAATTTCTAACTATTCCATATTGTATTAATCTACTCGTTATGATGTGCGTGTAAATTCAGAATAATTGAATTCTATCTTTTAATAGTGTAGATTCATATGTAATTAGGGTATGATTATCCGACCTTGGGCACAGAATTTCAGAAGGCTCAGAATAACAATTTTGTGGTTGTGTGTATAGAATATTTGAAGATACCACATCACTCAATATTTCAATATACAAATCATGAAAAACAAAATGTGTATAGGGGGCCTTAGTATTTGTGTCTAAGGCTCTCAATTTTCTAAGTCAAGCCCAGTTTGTAAATATACTAATGAATTAAAAATACTTCAGTTATTTCATTCAATCGTGTACGTTCACATTTTTATAGACAAAACATCTCACACGTTCTACGTATCTTTTACGCCTGTAAAACCACTTCTGCATTTTCTCAGTCCTTTCGATCAAAAATTTCTCTAGTATTTTCATATTTTTCCATAATGCTTTTTTGCTTCATTTTCAGCACATGGTCTATTTTGGATTTATTTCCTGCTCCCCCCCCCCCCCTCCTGAACTCGTTTGTCTTTTTAAAGGCAAAAGACCAACTTAAATGGCCCCACTGTGCTCCTAAAAAGACAGGGCTTAAAATTTAATGTAATACAAATGCTTAAACCAGATGCAAGATTTGAACCCGATAATTTTTCGACTTTTGGCCAGTGCCTTGACCTCTAGACAAGAATAAAAAAAAATCTAAAATTTTTAGTAAGTAACTTAGAAAAAATCAATCGCTACGTCCAATAACGTCGTTTCACATTTTGTGCATACTATATACTTCATCACACTTTATCGCATTGTTTGTATATTTGGCGCCTATAAAAACAAATTCCAAAATTGAACTTCTCTGTCTTTCCACATCTTTCCATAAACCTGATTTACTCACGCAACCCATGATCTATTTTGGATTTTTTTCCCCTCTCTTGAACTTGCCTGTCTTTCTAGAGGTGGCAAACCAGTTCAGTTTTCCACCTCCCTCGTGAACTCCAACTAATTTCGCAAACAAATATAGAAATGAAAAACACAAAACATAAAAAGATAGTGAGCATAATCATTTTTTATTACACGAGCGGTAAAAGACGTGGACCTATAGTTTAATACCCCCCCCCCCCCCTATGCACTAAACCAGATGCAAGATTCGAATCCGATAATTCTGCAACTTAAGGCCAGTGTCCTGACCTCTACACGAGAAGAAAAAAGAAATCATTTAAATTTTTTGTTAAATAAACTTAGAAAAATTTAATTGTTCCATTCAGTCACATAGTTTCACATAGTTTGTATATACTTCCTCACACATTCTCTTGTACGTTTGACGTCTGTAAAAACAATGCTTCCGGTCAAGAACTCCTCCTGCATTTCCACATCTCCCCATAAACCTTATTTACTCACGCTAGCCCATGATCTATTTTGGATTTATTTCCTAATTTTTTTGCCTCTCCTGAACTCGCCTGTCGTTCTGAGGTGAGAGACCAGTTGAGTTGAGTTGAGTTGGTTCCACCGTGACCCCCAACTTATTTCGATACGGAAATGGAAAGCACAAAACATGAAAAGACACCTTGCATTTGCGCTAAGAGTGGAGGCGGAAACCCAGCGATTCCGGGAGGTCTTTGACTCCGCGGAGCAATAACCTGGTGGAGTGAGAGGTTATCTCTCTCTTGCTGGCTTATAGGATGTTTGAATGTAATATGCAGACGATTTTACTGTTTTTCTTCATGAAACAGGGTAATTAAGTACATAATTTTGTAAAGAAGTATTTAGAAATATTAGAGAACATAACCCGGGTTTTCCGGGTTAGAGAGTATAGGTGAAAACCATTTTTTGTTTAATAGAAAATTCTAATAGATTTTTTACATTTAATATATATTTTTTTAGATATCCGATTAGCAACACCAAAAAGCATTTTTATATGGAAAATATCAATTATGCATTTAAATAAAATTTTGAAATTTATTAAAAGCAATACTTTCGTATTAGTTAACCACAGTATTTTCGTTTTATTAATCCACAAGTTAAAGGTGTATTCGAAAAAATATTTTTCCACCCTCAACAGCGCGGAATTTTCTGAGACATTTTCAGACTCATTTTTTAAAAGTAAAAACATGAAACTTGATGAGGTGATTTTTGAAGAAATGTATAAGAGGCCGTGCGATTTCACTTTTCGCTCAATTAATTAGAATTTGATTTTTAAACAATTATTTTCTCAGTCTGACCATTTTTTTCATCCCCAAATCTCCCGCTTCGGAAATTTCGATTCAAAACGCCAACTTTGACAGCATTTTTTGCAATATTTTCTGCATTTATAAAAAAATCGACAATCACGGCACATTATGCAGTTTTTAAATAAGAGAATTCGCCAGTTCGATCCGTTTGAGAACAAAATTGAATTTAAAAATGTCAGAAAATAAGCAGTTTGGATTGGAATACACCCTTAATATAGCCGAAAAAATCTCAAAGGTTTCGCTACTTACATCAGCCTTTTCTGATTCAGATAATTTCAGTGGTTTAAGCACGTAGTTTGATTACTTGTCTGTTAAATTTCTGTTTTATTCATATTATTTTATGTATTTATTAATGAAGTTTTAATTTCGTTATAGAATACTAGCTGGAAACAAATGCTGAACTATTTGTAATGTTTTAAGTGAAAACGGGTTAGTCTTCATTATCGAGTTGCATGTGACATAGAGATATGTTTTAAAAAATTTCATGCTTGAAAATTATTTTTAAGACCATAAAAAATCATTAAATTGAAATACAGTTTTCAAACAATTTTCATTTCAAAGAACATTTTTTCCTTATTCGGCAGTGTCAAAATTAAAATTGTGCGATTTTTAATAGTTAAAAAAAACTGCAGTAAAAGCGAAATTTTTTGGTTAGGTATGACGTAAGCCTTACTCACGGATATGTTTTTGCTTTATAATATAGATACAGAGTATCCCACTGGGATGCATTCATGAGCATGTCCAAGGGGGTGGGACATCACGGGCGTCAACAGCTTTAAAATCAAACTTTTCTGAAGGATCCTGTGGCTTTACAAGAAGATGGGAAATTGTTCGAATTCTTAATATCTGAATAGAACTTGGAAATTTTACACTTTTACGAATATATCTTCAAATTTTATGCATTTAGGAATGGAAAATAAGCACGTTAATGTGTCATAAAACAGCCAAGTTTGGAGTTGTGAACCAACGTAAGACATAAAAATTGTTATTACAGATGTAACCCCCTTCCCTACAAAAAAAGAGAGACGTGACCCCCCCCCCCCCCCCTCCTTCTAAATGGAAGGCTGGATCCGCCCTCGATGCATTGCCAGAAATTGTTGATTTTAGAAACAAAATACAAGAGGAAATAAAACAAAATAATTTCCCATCATATCTTTGAGTTTAAGAAATGAATTGTTACAGGAAGTGCTGTAAATCTCCTTCCTGAACTTTGCAACATATCTGAAATACATATTTCTCTACATTTTTTTTTCTTTCTACAAGCAACATTTTCTGGAGCTAAGCTTCGTAATTCATTAAGGGTTTTGGTTAGAAAGACCTCGAATTTCCCTCTCTAATGTTAAACTTCCGAGTACACAGAAAATGAGGTTAAAAATATTAATATCCTGGAAAGATATTTTTTAAATACGAATGCATTCCACGTCCATAGGTTTAACATTAGCAAGGGGAATATAAGATAGCATTGACCCATACCCTTAATTTATAAGCATTTCTGAAAGAGTTATTCATCTAAGCAACACCTAATACACTATAGACCCGGAGATGGCAACACAGGCAATCACTTCATCGAGTTCACGGCTGAAATTCCAGATTAGTTAAAACTCGATTCGCATGTGAAAACGCAATCGGTCTGCCAAGTCCTATCTTGGTGGAAAACACCTGAATACCCGATTTTAGTAGTCCAGTCGTAGGTTTACCATTGTGTTTTCCTGCACCCAAAGGTATGAAAACATGGAGGACTGGGAGCAGGAAAACACAATGGTAAACCTACGAGTCAACCTCTAAAAGCGGGTTTTCACGTGTTTTCCACCAAGATATGACTTGGCAGACCGATTGCGTTTTAATATGGTAATCGAGTTTTAACTAATTCTGGAACTTCAGCCGTGAACTCGATGAGGTGATTGTCTGCACTGTCGCCTCCCGTTTTACTATAGATATTAAAAATGGAAAACTTTCATACGTTTATTGAGACTGAACTTGTAAAACAAATTACTTTCAAAAGGAGAAAAAAAATCTTCATTAATTTCCCGCGCAAATCCACCAACAGCTTGACAAGTTGCCACCTTTACTTCCTTATTTTTCATCCACGGTGCGAATAAACAATCTAACAGAAGTCGAGTGGCTAACTTCCTTTATGAAACATTATTACTGAAACTTCTTATTGCGGCTTTAGAAATAAGACATTTCCTCTCTTTTCATAACGGCGTGTGCCTTTTCTTTGAGCACTTTCAAGGCGAACCCCTTTGCTCTTTTATTTGTGGGATACCGCAAGGAAAAATACACTGTAGTAAACAAGAGTATTGAAAAGGCGTAAACAGGCAGCGAGACTATAGCCCCGTCCTTTCCTGCATTTTTAAGTAAAAGGTGTAATAAAAATGTTCGCGTGGCTTTTGTAGTTGACAATCCTTCTATACAAATAACGGTGCAACAGGATGTAATAAAATCCTTTTTGTAGTTTTTTTGTAGTTTTTTTTTCTTCTTCTAGAACAGTTTCAAGGTTATTGAACTTCAAGTCGTATCACCAAAGTATATTTTGTTGGAAGGATTCTGTGGATATTTTTACTTTAGAAATAAAGGAATTAATATCGAAAAAATTATATTTAATAGCAGTAATTAATGTGCACGTTTGTAATTAGCAGAGGTGGATCCACGCAAAATTTGGAATCTATTTAGGGACCCCTTCATAAAATTCCTCTTAATAAGATAGGCCTCTTCACAAAATTCTATTCCATGAAGCACACTCTTCATTAATTATTCTTGATATTTTTGGTTTTAAAATGTGTAATTTGCAAACAAAAACTAGTTCATAAGAAAGGAAAAATGGTCTGTAGCTCCATACAATCCAGTAGTTATCATATTTGTTTTCAGCAATCATCATCAGAGTTGATCATGTGTGGATCAACTGTGGTTAACATGTAAATATATTTTTTGATATATTTTTGGTAATTTTGAAAGTTTTTCTTAAAGTTCTCACAAAAGAATTCCTGTTATAAATACAGTATCAAAGCTAGCCAATTCCAACAACACTTCTTTTTTGATTTATTCTTGGGTATTTTTCTTTCATTCTTCTTTGTAAAAAAAATCAGCATCAGAGTTGATCATGTGTTGGTCAACTGTGGTTAACATGTGGACATATTTTTTTTTATGTTTTTTTGGGAATTTTGAATGTTTTTCTTAAAGTTCTCACAAAAGAATTTCTGTTATAAATACAGTATCAAAGCTAGCCAATTCCAACAACACTTCTTTTTTTATTTATTCTTGGGTATTTTTTTTCTCTCTTCTTTGTAAATTTTCCAGTAGAAAAGTAAAAACAATTCTTTTTCACCCTTGCAAACTTATACACCCCTTTTATCCCTTTAAGGCCTGACCTACCCAATTGTGTAGGTGATCCTAAATAAAAAGAAAAATCATTTACCTCTTTTGTGCGATTTAAAATTGAGCCTGCACCTACAGAATTTCGTGGATCTTCCCTTGGTATAACCTGGCATCGGGCATTTTAAGAAATATATTTTCAATTAAATATGGTACTATTAATTAGAGAAAAACACCAAAACTTTTCATTTCTACCAAAAATCTTCCGGTCTTAAAGGGATACAAAGTTTAAGATTACAAGAAAAAATAATTACATTCAATTTGACACTCTAATGGATAAAACTAACCTTATCTAACCGTAATTAAAAGCTAAAAGGCAAAATAGGAAATTACGGTAAAAAGTTTTTAATTAACTTAATTTCACACAACTAAACAGTTTCGTGGCTTCTGTCTAAGTTCTTTGCCCTCTCTTCCCGTTATTCGGATATCCACAGGAAGCAACATAGGACATGCTGTAAACAAGGCAACAACTCCCCTTGTCCTCTCGTTTCAATAAGTCGAATAAAAAAGGGTTTTCTTTTTGCCACGAGCCAATCTACTCCACCATTTTGTTTCTGGCAGCTGTCTCTCTTCGGTCAGCCAAACAGACGGATTTCCTCCCATCTGGACTTTCACTGGATGTTGTTTGCGAAAATTTTTGCCATTAATCCCTTTGAAAGATCACTCAACACTCTCTGTTCGTCGTCCTCTTATGCTCGTAAATTACGTTTATCCTTTCTTGAGTTTGGTAGAGTTGAGGAGTATGCAGCTGCTGATGTATCTAATATGAAAAATCTATAAATAATTTATTTCACGTAGTATATGTGTAGTAGATTTTTCGTACGAAGTTGATTAATTAATCAATTCATTGGAGAAGTTGCTACCCGAGAAGTCATGAGCTATACGTATATGATATAATTTAGGTCTACTTTTAAATTGCAACTTATTAATAGACTTTAGACAGACAAACAGATGGATTTCCTCCCATCTTGAGTTTCACTGGATGTTGTTTGCAAAATTTTTTGCTTAATCCCTTTGAAAGATCATTCAACATTCTCTATTTGTCTCCAACTTCTCGTAAATTACTTTTATCCTTTCTTGAGCTCGGCAGAGTTGAGAAGTATACAGCTGCTGATGCATCTAAAATGGAAAATATAACAATAATTTATTTCACGTAGTATATGAGTAGTAGGTTTTTCATAAGAAGATGGTTAAATAATAAATTCATTGGAGAAGATGCTAATCCAGAAGTCGTGAGCTATACGTATATGATGTAATATAGGTCTACTTTTAAATTACAATTTATTAATAGACTTCTGACAGACAAACAGACGATTTCCTCCCATCTGGACTTTCACTGGATGTTGTTTGGGAAAATGTTTTGCCATTAATCCCTTTGAAAGATCACTTAATACTTTCTATTCGCCCTCCTCCTCTGCTCGTAAATTACTTTTATAATTTCTTGAGTTTAGTAGAGTTGAGGAGCATGCAGCTGCTGATGTATCCAAAATGAAAATGTGAGTATGAGATTTTTCATAAGAAGTTGATTAATTAATCAATTCATTGGATAAGATGTTAATCCAGAAGTCATGAGATACATGCATCATGTAATACAGATCTGCTTTTAAATTACAACTTCTTAATAGACTTCAGACAGACAAACAGACGGATTTCCTCCCATCTGGACTTCCACTGTATGTTGTTTGCGAAATGTTTTGCCATTTATCGCTTTGAAAAATAACTCAACATTCTCTATTCGTCCTCAACTTCTTCTTGTAAATTATTTTATCCTTTCTTGAGTTTGGTAGAGTTAGGAAATATTCAGCTACTGATGTATTTAAAATGGAAAATCTAACAATATTTCTTCACGTGTATTTGAGTAGAAGATTTTTCATAAGACGCTACTAGAGAATGTGGTAATCCAGAAGTCGTGGGAGTTGTACATAATATGATGCAATATAACCTTACTTTTTAAACTACAACCTATTAATAACATTAGGATAGCCAAACGGATTGATTTCTTCCCACCTGAATTTTTCCTGGTTGTTGTTTGCGAAAGTTTTTTCTTCAATACCTTTGGAAGATCATTCAATGCTTTCTTCGTGTTTTGGAAAATCTAACAATAATTTATTTCACGCAGTATATGAGTAAAACGTTTTTCATAAGAAGTTGATCAATTCTTTGGCAAAGATGCTAATCCAGAAGTCGTGAGCTATACACATATATGATGTAATATAAGCCTACTTTTAAATTTCAACTTATTAATAGCCTTCGTTGAGCCAAACAGACAGATTTCCTACCATCTGTACTTTCGCTGGATTGCGAAAATTTTTACCAAAGATCACTCAACACTCTTACTTCTCTTTTGCTTGTAAATTACTTTTATTCTTTCTTCAGTTTGTTAGAGTTGAGAGGTATTCAGCTACTGAACTGATGTATCTACAATGAAAAATCTATAAATGATTTATTTCACGTAGTAAATGAGTAGAAGATTTTTCATAAGAAGTTGATTAATTAACCAATTGATTGGAGAATGTTGGTAATCCAAAAGTCGTGAGCTGTACATATATGATGTAATATAAATTTACTTTTAAATTATAACTTAATAATAGTCTTCTGAATTTTCCCTGGTTGTTGTTTGCGAAATTTTACTTATTTAAAAAAAAAAAAAAAAAATCTCTTTGAAAGATTACACAACGCTTTCTACGCGTTTCTTTCTATCTCCTCTGCTCATAAGTTACTCTTATTCTGTCTTGGGTTTGGTAGAACTGAGAAATATGCTGCTGATGTTCGTGAGATGAAAAATCTGACAATAATTTAGTTCGAGCAGCATATATGAATAAACAGATTATATTTTCAGAAGAATTGTATTAATCATTATTAATTAAATAGATGGTAACTAATTTGTAACTAATATTCACATAAAAATACAAAATTATGAGATATAACTGCATTCTTATCTCTATATTACAGGTTCTTAAACATCATTCGATCAATCAAATATCAATCAAACAAATTTCTCAACGAAATTAAAAATTCAACAATAAATAAATTAAATAATATAGATTAAACGCAAATTTAACTGACATGCAATCAAACTACGCGCTTAAACCACTGAAATTATCAGCTGCTGCAAGTAGTGAAATCTTTGGCGATTGATTCGGCTATTAACTCCTGGCATGCGGTAATACGAAAGTATAGCTTTTAATGAATTTCAAAACTTTTACATGATTGATATTTTTTATATATAATTGCTTTTTGGTGTTGATAGTGGGCAATCTAAGAAAATATATTGAATGTAAAAGAAAATTATTAGAGATTTCAACAATAATATAAAAAAACCCCCAATAATACGGTTTTCCCCATGGAGCAGCTATGAAGATATTGATAAGGTAAACGCACCAGCAATGGACCACTTAAGGACATTTATCTAATTATTATTAAAGTGTTAGTGAATTCCTAAAGATATGTATTTATTTTTTAGCCTAACCCTAACCTTCATGTATCGGAATAAACATTCAAAGTTTTAAAATATATTCTTCGAAAAAAAGGAAAAATAAAAAATGTTACCTTCTTCTGTGCTCCAGTAGTGGGTCTAGTAAATTTCTGATGCATGAATGTTCGATGAATGATATTGATGATGAATGAAAGTTTTCGAACAAATTATTTGCAATATAATAGAGTATGTCAACAGTAGTTTAATTTAAAATATAATATAATATTAAAGAAACAATGTTTGAAATAAAAACTTATCTCTTAATGAAATCAGTGAATTTGCCAAAAAATCTGTTTTTAAAGACACTCTAGAAAATAAACGAATGTACCAGCAAAAAAACCCCAATTATCCCAAGCATTTGACATTTAAGGATTCTAGTCAATCAGATTTCTTTCAGTCATTTTTCAGAAATGCATTTTGGGCTCGCTTTTTAACTTTAAAATTTAGTGGCCCACCATAGGTGTATTTACCTTAATTTTATTTTTTAACTTTAAAATTTAGTGGCCCACCATAGGTGTATTTACCTTAATTTTATTCTCACGTATATTTGTTAAATTAGCCAAAGTACTCATTAATGATAAATATGCCTCACTTTGAAAATGTTGCAATAGCATGGCTTCAGAAAAATTATGATAATTATTTATTTCTGTGCCTAAGTCTTTATTGGGTATTGTCCTCTAAAATTAAATTCCTTCTAATTGAACTCGATTTTATTAGTAAAAAAATGTACTTAAGCCTATTCTCAAATCCAACCTGGCATCTGTCCGGCATATTTTTTTAATTAATTTTTGTTCGCAATCATGTCAAATTGGCTGGTATGCTCTTATTCAGAAATAATGTAATTGAACTGTTATTTATTTATTTATTTATTTATTTATTGTAAAAACAGAAATTTATCAGAAAGAGCTGCTGAAGTTGGCGTTTTGAACTGAATTTCCAGACGCGACAACACAGAACAGGAAAAGAAACTGCCATCCTGACACAACAATCTCTTCTAACTCCAGATGTAATTCATTTGTTGGAAAATGTAAAAAAAAAAATGTTCGATTAAAAATTGCTCCAATAATCATACCTGGAGAGTCGTGGCTTTTATGTTTAAAAATGAGTCAAAAAATGTGCCAGAAGTTTCGTGGTTCTGAGCGGGGAAAATATTATTTTGAGAACGGACTTACTGATAATTTTTTGTATCTTAGTCAAATAGGACAACTTATTTTAGCTTTTATGCGATTTCCGAAAAGTTTCTTTTTCTTTTAATAGCATTTAATTTTTTTTCCATCCCACCCCTTGTCGCGTTTTTGCTCTGCCCCGGCTGAACGATGCATTTTTTTTAGTCTTTAATAAAGGAAACCGGGAAGGACATTATGCTCTACAGACTTGGTTTCCTCGTCTGGGCAGTCCCTCTTTGGCTATCAAATCAAATCAAATAGTATTTAACATGTGATGATAGATACATTCTGAGATATCAAATTCCTTCAAGGCGGTTCCTCCCCTCAGAGCCTCAGCCAGGGTAGTGCAGTCGATGCCCCCGCGCAGGCTTTATCGGTGCCGACACTTATCACTGTTTGCCCACACTTATCACTGTTGCTGCGCTGATGATCGGTAGAAAAGCTAACAAAGAGCTTCGCACCAGGCGAAAAATCGAGTTGCGCTGCCTCCCCTGTCGTTACCCAAGTGGCGCCCTTGAACATGATAAATTAAAAAGTATCTAAAATTCCTCCTAAATTGTTTTACTGCCAATGGATGTGTTCAATGAATTTTATAACAGTTTTTGTTAATGGTACTTTAAATTGTCATCGGGCATAAAAGATTAAATATGATAAATTTATGCCCGACCCGTAGAAAAGCTAACAAGGATTTTCACACCAGGTGCAAAATCGAGTTGCTGCGGTGCTGCCTCCCCTGTCATACCCCAAGTGGCGCCCTTGAACATGAGAAATTAAAGTATCTAAAATTGTATTACTGCCGATGGATGTGTTAAATGAATTTTATAACAGTTTTTGTTAATGGTACTTTAAATTGTCGTCGGAGCATAAAAGATTAAATATGATAAATTTATACCCGCTCCGTAGAAAAGCTAACAAGGAGTTTCACACCAGGTGCAAAATCGAGTTGTTGCGGTGCTGCCTCTCCTGTCATCCCACAAGTGGCGCCCCTGAACATGATAAATTAAAGTATCTAAAATTCATCCTAAATTGTATTACTGCCGATGGATGAGTTAAATGAATTTTACAACCATTTTTGTTTATGGTATTTTAAAATGTCGTCGGAGCATAAAAGATTAAACAGGCATAAATTTATGCCCATAGTTAGACACATGTTCTTTTAAAAGTTCGTCAGCAATTTGCCCGGGTTCATTCACCCAGTCCTTGAACTAAGATGAACCCCCTACACCTAAATTTCCTAAGAACATTCTGTGAAAATACTTCAGATACTCTAAGTGTACCAATTACATTTCGAAATCTTCCCAAAAATTGTCAGATTTTCGTCACAAGTCCTAGGGCGTCGACCTCTCCAATCTCTAATGTCTATACTAGATTGTTACATATCCACCTTACTGAAAAACGAGTTTGCGACACACACATGAGCATCTCTGAGAAGGGATGCGCAGGGATTGATCCACCCCTCCCGGAATATTCGAAACGAAAGCAAGAGTGCTCTTCTGCTCTCGGGGCTGGGGGTAAACGAACTCGCGGTGTGCTATTGCCCCTCTCTCTGCCTGGTCAAGGCCAAGCTTGGTTTGTCGAAAATCGTCTGCGGGGTGCGCCACATCCTTCGGTTGTTCGAATTTTTTGGATAATTCAATCGTTCGTAGGGGGAGTTTTTAACCTGGTGTTTTTTAGAATAGTACGGTTTTTTTTTTTTCTGTGCTAGTTCAATGAACTCAGTTCAGAGTATAATTTGCTTGATGAGTAGAACTTATTAGTCGTTTTCGTAAAGTAATATTTTTCGTTAAATGAGAATTGTAATTTGTTTGAAAGTTTAGTGAATTCGTAAGAGCAAATTTTACCAAAAAGCTTTTCAAAGCAAATTCAATTGCAAACTAAGTTCATTGAACTGGGTTCAATGCAAAATTTTGTTATGATAAGTAAAATTTATTAGTCGTTTTAGAAAAATAATGATTTTTTGTTAAATGCTGATTGTAATTTGTTTGAAAGTTTAGTAAATTCGGCAGGAAAAAAAAATTCGAAAAAGTTTTAGAATGAAAATTTAATTGTAAATTCAGTTCATTGAACTCTCGTCAATCCAAAATTTTGTTTTAATGAGTAAAACTTATTGGGTCATTTCCGTAAAAGAAAAAAAAATTACTGGCGGAAATTTATTTGAAATAAATTCAAGCAAATCATCATCATTATTATTATTTTTAAAGGTTTATCAACGCACATTTTACGTTGAATTGAGTTCATTGAACTCTTCTCAGAGTAAAGTTTGCTTTTTAAAGTAAAAGCTTATTATTTCTTCATATAAATTAATATTTTTGTTAAATACTGTTCAATATTTATTTGAAGTTATAATGAAACTGGTAGAGCCAAGTAAATTTGAGCGTAAACTAAGTGCAGTGAACTCGATTGTCAATAAAATATAATTTAATGAGTAAAATTTATTACTTATTTTTATAAAACAATGATAATTGTTAAACATTAAAAAACATTATTTGAAAATTCAATAAGCCAAAATTCAGTAGTAACCAAACTTTGCCAAAAAGTTTTCAAAGTAAATTTGTAGTGCATTCATTTCATGCGCTGGTTTACAATACAATTTGCAAATACCGTATTTTATGGAAGAAACGCCGCGGCGTTTACGAGTTTAAAAGTTAATATTTTTCCAAGTGCGGCGTTTACGCCATGTGCGGCGTTTACGATTTTTTTTTAAATATCAACTGAGTTTCCTTCATTTAAAAATTCATAAAAATATTTAAAATCGGATTTAAATATTTTAAATAAAACTTCAGGCATCTTAAGCTATTAAAAACGAGGCATCCTACACTGCTCAGAAAACTTGATTAAAGTTAGGTCAATGTGATGCTGTCGACAAAAGTAGCGTTCCGACGGATGCGGCGTTTACAACGGGTGCGGCGATTACGATATTTTTAAGCTTATTCAGGCCAATTTCAGGAGTGCGGCGTTTACGACGGGTGCGGCGTTTCTTCCATAAAATACGGCACATTATAATTACTATACCAAACTGTATGTTTAACATAAATAAGAAATATTGCCTCTTATATTTGTATGAGGTAATTCGTTTCAATAAATAGCAGCAAAAATTACTTTATGATTTTAATGATTTTCTTTGTAAAAGTCAGCTGACTGCATTTAGCAATGATTTACATAAATGGCGGTTACAATACTAAAAGTTGATTTTTTTTTTTTTTTTTTTTTTTTGTAATCTTTAAATGTAAAATTTATGGTAAAAGGATATTAGGATATTTGAATAGATGTTAGGATTGCGTATTAAATTTATTAGTATACGTTCAAAGGTTGCGTACAGTTTTATTATATTTTCCTAATTAAATTTTTCGCCTTATTTAATCCCAGAGAAAATATGACAAATTCTGCCATTAATCGCAGAAAGATTTTTAATCTGAAAAAAAAAGTATTGGTCAAAGATTTCTATTCTAAAATTGTGTTGTCATAATATTTTAAGGGGTTACAGAACTCTTATAAAATAGGAAAAAAATGAAATAAAAAGACCATTTTCTACATTTAATATCTTATAACGCATTTGATTAAAAAAAAACAAAAAAACAATTGGCATGAAAGATATGAGTATGGCCTTTCATTTCATCTATTTAAAAAATTGCACGATGCAGAATTGATATTTATAGGGGGCTCCAAACTGTCAGACGTTTGTCGAGCAGAAAATTGGTATAACAGCTTACCCGCAGGATCACAAAATAAATTATGCAACTAGAATGAATATTTTTATGTCAACTTATATTTCAGATTATAATAATTACCCTGAATCTAAATAAATTTCTATTTAAAGCATTTTTATATGTTTAATATAAAGTTGTATTTAGATAATGTAAAATTTGAAAAATTTCAACATCATAATCACGTTTTTGTTTTTTTGTTTTTTTTTTTGTACAATAAAAAAGAAATTTTAGGTTCAGTTTATACAGAGTAACATGAAACATATGTTTCGAAAATTTCATGAAAAATATTTAGAAGTTTTTGGGACATTGTGCACGTTATGCCCCAAAAACGTCGTTTGGAGAAAAATGACTTCTAAGTTTCAGAAACGCCGCTTCAGCTATTGAGCGGGTATAATTATAAATGCCATAACTTCTGTTTTAATGGGAATTTCAAGGAAGCAATTATATCAAAATGTTCAGAAAAGATAGAAGTTTAACGTCTAAAAAAAAAAAAAAAAAAATCGAAAATTTTAAAGCTTTAAGAGTCCTGAGACCCTTTAATGTGTTCTACTTGTATATGCCAAATAGCTCGATTTTAATATTGTTTTAGTATAATGATTAATGTATAATATTATTACTACATGCCATCATCATTTGGAATTTCGGTTAATATTGTTAGATGAACTTGTATGATATATTTTGATTCAAAGGTATTTTATATATATTATATACATATAATTAAGATGGAATCACATATGCATAGCTGCAAACTTGTACGGTTTTTTGTTATCACTAAAATTTGATAGAAATTTTTGGCTTCTTAAATCGTTAGATTTCGGCGATAGTGTTAGGTAAAATTGATTATTAAACTTTAGTGGGGAGAAAAATCCATACAAGTTGGCAGCTATTCATATGTATGTACAAGATGGCAAAATTCTAAAGATGAACAAAATGTGAACATTGGAAATCAAAAATGTATAATAAGAAACTATGAATAACCTACAAATTGTCAGAGGAACTTGCAGGTTTAATTCATAGTAAAGATATGTTATTTCAACCAATTTTGTCGGCATTAGGCCTAAAATGACAAAATACATTCTTCTTTAAATTTCATTTTACAGCTCGCTAAATAGTTTCTTAAACTCATTAAAACTCATAAAACAATTTATTTTTTCTTTCTTGAGAACTTATATTTTAAAATGTATTCACGCATGCAAGTATAGCTTATGCAGAAAAAACATTAGACTCGGGAAGTTGAATGAACTTATTCAAGTCATGCAAGTGAACTCTCTGAGCTTTCGTTAGTGAGATTTTACGTAAGCGTTTCATCGCATGCTTTTATATAATAACTCAATATAATATTTAAAAGCCTTCTAATTACATTATATTGCTATATATTATTATATTATTGTTCCCGCATGTTACATTATTCCTCAGCTTTTATTTATTTATTAAAGTAGATTAGCTTCCCTTAAATTTTCATAATCTATTTGAGTGGAATTCCCCTTCTAACAACTTTGTATTATGTTTAGATTAGCATATTAGATTTATTAACATACCTGCGTGTCAACTGCAAAAAAGTCTAATAAAATTAGGTATAATTATTATTATCAGTAATCTCACTTTTGGCTTTGCTGTTTTATTTTTAAATTTATAAAAATGAAATATTATTTCCTATCATTGATTTATTTTAATAATAAGAGAAATGCATCAATAATGGAATAACAAAAATTTTATATTCTCACCCGAAAGATAAATTGTAACTATTACATATTCAAAGAGTTATTATGATTCAAAGATTTATCGTGATTTATTTTATGGCACTTTTCTTTAGGTGTTTTTTCCCTTTACTCATTTGAACATTATTGATTATTTTTCTGATTTTACTTGTTTATCATTTATTGCTACAAGTATAAATATAATAATAATAAAATCATATAAAATCTGGATTTTTATATATAACCAGGGTGAATAATCTTTTTTATCTGGTGATTTTCAGTCAAAGATAACTTTTGAAATAATTCTTTTTGTTCTAAATTTATATTGTTGAAATTTTAAGTATATAAATTAAATTTTCCTGACAAATTTTAACGGTAATAAATTTTGCATATATATTTTTTAAATATATTAGTACTTATTTTTACTTCTACATTCTATTTGTTTGGACAAATATATACCATACATACAATTTTTAATTCCTAAATTTTGTATGTATACATATGTTTTTCAATTGCTTAAAATTTGAAGCCATAAAAGATTCGAAATTAAACAAAATGTTCTTAATTTTATTAATTTACTAAGCTAAGGTGAACGACCTAGTTTTTACGTTATTATTAATACATTTTTGTTATTGCAGACGATTTTAGATTTTTTTTTTCTTTTTTGTATATCTTTTTGCAAATATTACCTTTAAAGTTTTAATAAAGACTTTCCCAGATGTAATTGTTTTATTTTATTATCGTTTTTAATTTTGAGTATTCCAGACACATAAAAGAGCTAACACAACGAGACAGGTAATATACATAATTATATATAAAAAAAGTAAATGATCAAAACATTATTAATTTTTTTATTTTACCAACTGGAATGAACAACCTTGTTTTTACTTTATTATTATTATCATTTTAATTGCAGACAATTTTGGAATTTTTTCGTATTTCTTTGCATATTCCAATATTACATATAAAATAGCTAATACAGTGTTAACAGAAAATTTATATATAAGTACAAAAGAAACTTAATTGAATAAAGCATTCTTACTTTTTAAAATTTACTCAACTGGGGTGAACGACCTAGTTTTACCCAGTTTTTATTATTATTATTAATGTTGTTTGGTGGCAGGCGTTTTTGGATTTTTTTTTTCTCCATTAATGTCATTACTAATATTCTTCTTTAAATTTTTAATGAAAACATTTCCAGACATTATTGTTTTAATTCAACAGAATCTTCAATTTCACATATTCTAAAATTACATATAAAAAAGCTAACACCTTGTAGACCGGAAATCTATATAAATCTATGTAAAGCGAATCCTGTGTATATTCTATATTCGCACCAACAACAGGCGTCTTTGAGTTGAATGAACCGAGGGTTTAGCATGCCAGCATCCTCTCTACCCGGTCAAGGACACATACGTTCTGTGCATTGCTCCCAAGTGATGGAAGAATATTTTTCTCCATGTTTACTGTTGCCAGCTTCTGTAACAAACATTTTTGCATAATATCTAAAAGTTTGTAATGTCGCTCAGTGCTTAGAACTCGTGACCTAATATTAGTTATGGGTTTCTTTGCTTCAGATTTTAAGAGGTGTGCTTGAAATGTTGAAGTATTGAAGGAATTTTTGATTTTATTATTATTTTTTTTTTCGTAATAAATTTTTTCTAATGAATAATTGTTCATATTTTATTTTTGTTTTTTATTTAATTAACTCCCATAAAACTATTTTATTTCGATGCATTTTTTTCTGTTACAAGTAGCATACCAGAGGAGAAAAAAAAAAGAAGAAAGAAAGAAAATAAAAGAAAATATAGCCTGTAAATTAAATAAAAAAAAAAATGAATAATTTATAAAATTAAATACAAAATAAGCATAATTGAACAAATTAAATTAAACTGTAAATGGAGAAGATTTTTTTTTTTTTTTTTTTTTTACTAACAAAATATTAGGCATTATTTTTGTCGTAAAAATCAAAATTACAAAATGATTAATTATATATCTATATATTAGACGTTTTTCATATAAAAGGTAAATTTATTATTTTATTAAGTTTGGCAGACAAAATAAACGTTGGACAAAAATTTAAATTAAATTAAATAGAAAATCAGTTGAAGACAGCGAAAGAAAAAGAAAATAGCGATAAAATGAAGCATTAATAAAAAAAAAAAATAATAATAAATGATGAACAAGGATAATTTTTTCTGAAATTAATTACAGAAATTCAAACAAATTCAGCATCACAACATTTGAAATTCAACTACATTTTAAAATTGAAATCGTAGTTAAAATTTAAATTTTAGCACATATACATT
Organism: Maratus speciosus; assembly: GCA_963932465.1. Lineage (NCBI taxonomy): Eukaryota > Metazoa > Arthropoda > Arachnida > Araneae > Salticidae > Maratus > Maratus speciosus. The sequence goes on from OZ010798.1 coordinate 202,564,733, forward strand.
TTTTATATAAAGGTTAAAGTTACATAGAATTTGATTTTTTTTTTCTGCAATGCGAATGACATATACTTTTTTGTCCATCTTATTAGTTCTGTAAAAAATATCCATAGTTATTGATTTAAATGAAAAATTACAAATTTGATCATTTCTTACAAGTTTTAAATTAAAGTTGTACGTTTATTAGAAATTTTAAAATGAAATCATATCCCATTTTTCTGGTTAAAAACAAATTCGCATTTTAAAAGAAAATTATACTTATATTTTATCATTTTAAAAAAAGAAATGTTTCACGAAATACTATCAACTAGTATACCATTACTTGTTGTTTTCACTTTAATTTATTTTATTTTCACATTTTTCTGTGTAAGGAAAGAAAATATAAAATAAAAATTTCACCCAAAATTGCTATTAAATTTTTTTATATATATTTTCACTATTTTTAGAATTTTTAAAGAATTTTTTATAGATGTTTTTTTTATATATAAGTACACCATCACAGCGGAAAAAATTAAAAAAACTGTTGCCTTTTTGTTGAAAATTATCTGCTTATCATTCATTTAAAAAATAAATAATGAATAAAAAATAAAACAGATCGATCTTTTTTAAGTTCTGACGCGTGCACACACTTGCACACACTAACACAAATAATAATAAAAAGAAAAAGAAAAAGAGAGAGAAGAAAAAGAAAGAGAAGTGTATTTTGAAAAGTATAATAAAAATAAAATACAATAGCTTATTAAAAATAAATAAATACAAATAAAATCTGAAATGGAATATCCTAAAAAAAAAAAAAAAAAAAAAAAAGAGAGAGAGAGAGAGAGAGAGAGAGAGAAGAAGGATGCCTTGACGAGATACTAGAGCAAAAATTTATTTTAAAAGTTCCATATAAAATTGAGGTATAAAAATAAGGTTTGATTTTTTGTATAAATATTTATCATAATAATAGAAAGAGTGAAAGACAGGGAAAAGAAATGTCCTTTGAAAAAAAGATGAGAAAAGAAAGAGAGGGAGAAGTTAATTAACAAAGTTAAAATAAAATGCAATAGCTTATTATTAATAAAAAAATATATAAATATAAAATCTGAAATACAAAATTCTAAAATAAAATAAGAAGAAGAAGAAGAAAAAGAACGTCAAAAGAAGAAGAAGAATAGAAAAAGAAGGAGAATGCCTGGACTAGATACTAAAATAAAATTTAAATTTAAGATTCCATATAAAATTTATGTTCAAAAATAAGTTCTGATTTTTTTTCGATAAATATTTCATAAATTTACATAAATATTCGTAAAAAACATGTATTACAGTGCCACAACTTATATCATATTCACGTAAATCAAAATATTCTCTGATCAGAGAGAATTCGGGAGTTGAACGAACTCTCCGTGTGCCATTGCCCTCGCTTTTAACTTTTGGTCAAGGCCAAGCAATCTGCTTGCCTCAAACTCCCGTCTCTCCAAGCGACATTTTATCTTTTTCTTCTTCTTTCGTCTGTGTATTGACAGATGAATCCGAATAACTTATTGTTTAACCATTGACTAATGTAATAATAATTTCATAATTTTAGCTATTTAATGTATTTTACAACTAATTCGTACACATAATGGTTTATTTTATAATATTTCTCGGTAAATCATATAATTCATAATTATTTGATCTGTATTATCATTAGCATTCTACTGAAGCAAGTTTTTATGACGGAAACCGAATCTCGGTTATCTATAGTTTCGGCCGAAAACGAAACTGTCTTAAAAATAAATTTAAAGTAATTAATATATACATTAATATAATAATACACACACATGTATATATATAAATATTAATTAATTATATGTATAAAGAAACACATTTCTAACAAACACAGATACATACATATGAGCACCTGTTTGGAAACTTTATCTCCAAGTTGGTTTTTATGTGCTCTGACCAAAACTTCTAATTTTCGTATCATATAAAATGTAATTAATTAATAATACAGAACAATTTCTTAATTATACAAATTTAATTTAATTAAAAAAGGATTTAAGTATATTTACTTCGTTTTATCTTTTATAATTTAGGATCGACCGAAACAGGTTTTTAAGACCGAAACCGAATTTCGATAATTTTCCTATTTTCTACCGAAGACGAAAATGGTCCAAAATTTTTTTTAAGTAATTAATACATACATAAATATGCATAATTATCATTTAATGATACGTGTTTATTAAATATACATAATTATAATTAATGATACGTGTTAATTAAATATACATAATTATTATTTAATCATACGTGTGGCCCAAGTTATCTCACTATGCCTCAGGGATGTAGTGGAGGGTATACGGGGGTATACGCCGCATACCCTCTGGATTTTTTTAAGGAACACCGTATACCCTCTGTTTCTCAAGAAAGCTATAGTATATGTACGCTAGGGTATACCCTCTGCCTTGAGCGTATACCCTCTGCTTAGAACGTATGCCCTCTGTTTTTTTTTACGACTACACCCCTGCGTATGCCTCCGACCGAAACTGTTTATTTTCATATAAAATAAAATTTAATTAGTTCATCAACGACACAGAATGATTTTCTAATTATGCAAATTTCATCTAATTAAAAAATGTTTAAGGTATACGCACCTCAATTTATCTTTTATAATGATTTTTGTAAAAGGTCATCTGTTATACTAGAACTTTCTCAAAGAGTATTCGAAACACTTCTGCTGTTTCAAACTAAAATTTTCTATTACTGTTAAGTCTGCAGCTTTTAATGAGCACGTGAAAAACATCTTCAAAGTTTAGTCCTATGTGCATTGCTTGCTTTATAATTTGTATTGACGGCTTGAGTCAGTGATGACTGATAATTGTAAACAGCGAAGTTCATAGCAGTTAGTAAAGGGTGTCTCATTTGAGCCGATGCAGCTCAAATCAAAGAGTAATGTTGAAAATTTATTAAGGAAGAAACGAGATTTTAGGAATATAGATAGTTTCAGCCGAACTCAAATTATCATACTCCCAAAAAACATAAACAGCAAGAATTTAAAGAGACTAACATTTTAAATTTATTTTATCTATTTTTCAAGTTTTAATACACATTTTTAATGGAATATTTTACAAGATTTGTAGATAAACAGCTGGTGATGATTTGGTGTATATTACAATATTCTCATAAAGATACATATCAAGAATTTAGAAACTTTATAACTACAGGATAATTTAAAAAAAATTCTGTATTTTTAATTTTTTTTATCTTTGCTTTATAAATAATTCGTGAATAAAGATTATTTTAAAATATTTGTCGCTAAATTAAACAAATCAAAAAAATAATTAGCTATTTAGTAAATAGCTAATTATTATTTGATCAATATTATCAGTTTTCATAAAAATAGATTCTGTATAACAGGGATTTACACAGTTTTTAACTACTAGCTAATTTAAATAATAACACATTATTTCAGAATTTTCATTATTTCATTATTTTATTTTTATTTAACAAAGTATTATGTGATATTTGTTGTTAATTATTATTTTTTGGTATTAGTGATAATTATTTGATCGACATTATCATATTATTATCAAAATTCGTTGCAGGAATTTAGACACGAGACAAATAAGTTAAAGAGCACAATCAAAATATTACAATCAATTACTATCTACAATCAAAATATTAAGTAATAATAAATAATCGATATATGTAAACCAATACCCTTTATTATTATTATTATTTTTTTTTTTTTAGCGGCTTGATAAAATTGCGAGAACAGCAATTTCTGAGCAATGTTTCGCAAAACTCCTGTAATGAATGACAAAATAAACGTTTAAATATATTTTCAATCAATCATAATAATTTAAACAATGAATGTTTTATTTATAATGTATTTCACCAATTATTTTCCGTTAATGTTTTATTGGAATTTATTAGCAGTAATTCTGTTTTCTGCGAAAATTTTATATTATAACGATAACTTATACAAATAATTACAAATATTACAATCACTTTAATTTAATGATCATCGACTATTTCCCCTAAACTAATAACTTTCTTTAATATTTTATCGCTTTGCGTGGAAGTTCACATTTCTGTTTATTAATTTATCGATATTCACTTTAACATTTAAGATTTAAGCAAGTATTTTCCTTTGATAATCTACAAATATTTATTAGCAGAAATAACTAATAACATTTTTGGACATAATTATTTCAGTAATTCCATTCTCGTAGAATGTGTATATTTTACCTGTATTTTAATTTATTATTTTATCGGTAATTATATTAATTCAAGTCAAGCTTTCAACGATTATTTTCCTTCGGTAATTTATCGATGTTTATTAGAAAAACAAATAATACATCTCATCATTTCCATAAGAGACATACAGACAAGCCTGAAGAGTTGAACGAACTCTTCTTGTGCCAATGATCTCCCTTCTAACTTCTGGTCAAGGCCAACAGTTCACCTCCCCAACCCCCAACCCCCAAACATCCACTTTAAAAAATTTAGTATTACATCGATTTTCAAAATTTAGTATTTACATCGATTAAAAATTTTTGTATTACACCCATTACAAGATTACTTCTATTACAACATCAATTACAAAATTTATTATTACATCAATTATTTTCCTTTAATTTAATGTTCCTTCTAACTATATTTATTAGCCTCGATACCGATTTTTCGAGACAATTGTTGCATCAATATCTTTCTTAATATTTTATCGTTTTGCATGGAAGTTTATATTTTGCTTTTATTTATTAATTTATCGATATTCACTTTAAAATTTAAGATTTCAGCAGGTACTTTCCTTTGATAATTTACAAATGTTTGTTAGCAGAAATAAATCACATTTGACATAATTTATTTCAGTAATTCCATTCTCGTAGAATGTGTATATTTTACCTACACTTCAGTTTATTATTTTATGTATACTTACATTAATTTAAGCATTCATCGATCATTTTCCCGGTAATTTATCGATATTCATTAGGAAAACAAATAATGTATCTCGTCATTCTGATAAGAGACATACAGACAAACCTGAAGAGTTGAACGAACTCTTCTTGTGCCAATGCCCTCGCTTCTAACTTCTGGTCAAGGCCAACAGTTCAAACCTCCCCAACCCCCAACCCCCAAACATCCACTTTAAAAAAGGGATCTAAATTATAAAATATTTAAGGCGGTTCTCAAAAAAATATTTCCTCCTGTTCAACTTCACGAAACTTTCTGACATATTTTCTGACTCCTTTCTAAACTTTATAGCATGACACTTGCAGGCGTGATTATTGAAGTGAATTGTATAATCGTCAGTTTTTCTCATTTTCTGATAAATTAATAACATTTTGAGTTATAAGCTAATATTGTCTCAGGAAGAGCGTTTTTTTCCCTTTCCTGCGCTGTGGCGTCCAGGATATTTGTGTCCAAAATGACAACTTTGGCGTAATTTTCAGAAAGATCTTCTGCCTTTACCGAAAAATGGGATAAAAAAACAGTTCGATTACATAGTTTCTGAATAAAAGCAATCTGCTCATTTCATGCTTTTGAGAACAAATCTGAATTATAAAATTTGGATTTGAGAACAGCCTTAAGGGAAAAAATTAGTAAATTACTAAATTAACGAATATAACATACTTTATGATGGGTATAGATGTTTACTTTAAGATTTTATCGATTATTTTCATTTAATAACTTATCGATAGTCATTAACAAAAGTAAATAATAATATCTCTAATATATTTTTTAGTTTCAATTCTATTTTCAGTAAAATATTTATATTTTATTTATATTTATATTTATTATTTTCCCCATATTTATTTTATCTTAACGTTTCATCGATTATTTTTCTTTTGTAATTTGCTCATATTTATTCGCAAACAAATTATAAAGTTTTAAAATTACTTATAATCATTCTTATTTTCCATGTAATGTGTATACTTTACCTGTATTTTAATTAATTGCGAATATTTTATTGATATTTATTTTAAGTATTTTATAATTTCATATTTAAATTAATTCCTTGAAATTTTGGGATTACGAATGATTTGAAATGATTTATGAATGATGAATGAATGAAATGAGTAATGAGGAAGAATGAATGATGAGAGCTGAATGGAATGAATGATTTGAAATTTAAACTAATGTAATATTTAATATAATTTCAAGAAAATTTCAATATTTAAATTTCGTCGATCAATTTTTTAAAAATATGTTACCAATCTTTATTAGAAATAACAAGTAATATTATAATAATATAGAATAATCATCAAATAATATTTCACCACATTTCTAATAGATAAACAGATAGGGCGGGGAGTTGAACGAACTCTTCGTGTGCCAATGCCCTCTCTTCTAACTTTCGGTCAAGGCCAACAGTTCACCTCCCCAACCCCCAACCCCCAACCCCCAACCAAAAAAAAAAAAAAAAAAGTTTAAATTATTAAATATTTAATTGAAAAATTTAGCGATTTACTAAATTTTAGTGTGTAACGTATTTTACGATGAATGTGGAGGTAGTTCTTTTTTTCTTCACATGGTGAATAAAAACACGAGAGCAACTAATTTATTCAATATATAAAGAAAAAAGAAGATCGATATGTACTATGGAGAAAAAGAAGATCTACATGAAAGGTATAGATGTAGAACTTTTTTCTTCAGACTGTGAGAAAAACTATAGTTTTTAGAGCAATTAATTCATCTGGAGAAAAAAGATCTCCATGTACTCAGAAGAAAAAAAGAAGATCTGAAGAAAAAAGATTTCCTACATATTATATATTTTTTCATCTCCAGTTATTTTATTATTCATATAAATGTTTTATCGATGTTTATTCCGATTTAACATTTCATCGATTATTTTCTTTTTATATTTGATTGATAGATATAAGCAGTAACTTCGTTTTCCGTGGAATGTTTATATTTTACCTCTATTTAAATTTATCACTATAGCTGTATTTGCTTTAATTTAATTTCATCTTATTATATTTCTATATACTAATTTACTGATATTTATTAGAAAAACAAATAACAACAATCGACGGATCAAATATCAAACAAAAATATTAATAAAAGAAAATTATTTTACTAACATATTTATTAACAATAATTCCATTTTTCGTGGAAATAGTTTACCTGTATTTTTAATTATTATTTTATCGGTATATGTTTAATCTAAGATTTTGTCGATTAATTTCTTTTGATAATTTATCGATATTTATTGAAAAAAAATTAATAATAACATTTCTAACGTATTTATTAGCAGCAAATTCCTGTTCCGTAAAATATTAATATTTATTATTCTGGGAGATATTTATTTTAGTTTAAAGTATTCATCGATTACAAAAAAAAAAAAAAAAAAAAAAGTTAATAATAATATTTTAAAAATACTTATCAGCATTCTACTTACCGTAAAATGTTTATATTTTACCCGTATTTTAATTAATTATGATTATTTTATCGACATTTATTTTAATTTTAATCTATTAATTTTTAGGGTTCCGTATACTTTAAAAGTAAAAACGGAACCATTATAAGATCACTCCTGTGTCTGTTTGTTTGTCTGTCACAGCCATTTTACTCGAAAACTATGGAACGTGGAAAGTGCAAATTGGGGGAAGTAAAAAAGACTATTGACTCACATATTTACAGATTATAAAACATTTACAAATATATTTAGTAAAAATGTAGAGGGGTTCATTAAGTTACTTGAAAAAAAAATCTTTTCTTTGTATATCGTGTGGGGTATCGTATGAAAGCTGTCGTAACGCTGAACTCAAAAATACATTTCTTTTAATTTTAGGTATTATATTTTCAGAGTTTGTATCGTCGAAAATGTAGTGCAAAAATATGTCCCCCCCCCCTCCCCCTCCGTCTATTTCCGAATCTACTGAAACTAAAGATATGAAAAAATTAGAGGTAGTAGACGTTAATGTAAACATAGCAGGAAAATTATAGCGATTACCTTAGGTCACATGGTTTTTGAGAAAGGCACATTTTTCCGTTACACACAAATGTCGACTTGCGAGCATTCAGCAAAGGTGTTAAGGTGCGCTGGAGGTACCTATCGTAGGAGAAGTATAAAAGCATTATTGATAATGATTTTCGAAAAAAAAAAACGTCGATAATTAGCCGAGATATTAACCCTTCAAGACACGGATGGTTTGGACATATATAATGACAGGGGCGGCGTACTCTATGTACCATCGTCTTTTAAAGCCTATAACAACTTTTAATGATATATTTGTGTAATGCAATGCCCAGTAGCAGTATAAAAGCAATAAACGTCAAATTGTTAAAAACAGACTAATTTAATTAGAATTAATCGCATAAATTCTATAGAATTCATGCCAAATTGCATTGACTATATCTCTGAATACGCCTCCCGTGTCTTTAAGGGGGTCCGGGACACATTTTCAAAAAAACTTTATTGAGTTACAATTTTGAATTTTTTTGTGATGGTTAACCATATCATTTGCAAACAAAATCAAATGATAAAACTTCTCATAGCTCTTTAAAAAAAAAATTTTTATTTAAAATTTATGAAAAAAGTGGTATAACTTAAAATCGTTATGACTCGAAATATTATTTGTAGAATTTAAATTGTTTTTCATTTAAATAAACAGAAATATATATTTTTTAATTTAGAACCAGCATTTTAAAAAATATTAATTTTTAAAAAAATTAAAAATATTTAACGAAAAAATTACAAAAAAAGTAGTGCAACTTTTTTTTTTAAAATCATATTTTAAAAAGTAAATATTTTTTTCAAATATGTTGGCTCAAAAGTAAAGTAAAATAATTGAAAAAGATATGTTCCGAGTTTCAACCCTGTATCTTTAACGGTTCTCGAGTTATAAGAATTTAAATATCAGAAATGGTGAAAAAACCTATCATGAAGAAAAACGCAATTTCACAAGAACTCGTTTCCTTGACAACCATAGATTGAAAGGCAGATTTTGAAAACAAACCAAAACGAAAAAAATAATATTTCCTGTTCTAATTAAGATAGAAACATGATTTAAACATCATTTTAAGCAGAAAACGGCAGAAAAATTTTTTAATCCAATAAAAAAAAATTGAAAATTTGAAGATTTTTGTGTCCCGGACCCCCTTAAACATTAATTAAAAACCTATCTGTAAAAACGCGGCACGGACCAAGGCGACTTTGCAATTTTGCGACCTCCTTTCGAAGCGCGCTTAGCACAATGCCAAGTTTAAACTTTGAACAAGAGTTTTGTTTTAGCTACAGTGTAAAGAAAAAAAAATTACCACGCTAAACTAAGTTTTATGAAAGGCCAAATGAAGTTTAAATATCCCTACTTTTATTGTCAGTACCGAATTAAGTTCATCATTAGCAGATTAGAATGAGATTAAAAAAAGATTTATACAGAATAGAAATATTTGATATTATTTAGGCTTCATAGCTTTTGAACTTTTTAAGGTATAACCATTCATATTTTTCTAGTATATGCATAACTATACCCAACCCTACGATGTACAGTTTTTTACAAAGTCTTATTATTCTTTTAGCAATGACTGTTTTGTTTTTTAATAATACAGTTAATAATTCATAATATTTATTGTACGGAATCCTCTGAGCGCGAGTAATACTCGCTCTTGGCCGTTTTTAAATTATTTTATCGATCTTATTTGCAAAATCAAATAATAGCATTTTAAAAATACTTACCAACATCTTATTTCCCTTGAAATGCTTATATTTTACCTACATTTTAATTAATAACGAGAATTTTATCTATATTTATTTTACTTTTAATTTCATTGATTAATTTTCTTAATTATTTTATCGATCTTTATTAGTAAAAACAAGTAATATATCTCATCATATTAGAGGTCTGCACGGACCCGGGCTTGGCCCGAGGCCCGTACCCGGCCCGACCCGCGGGCCGGGCCGGCGGAATGAAGGCGAATTTTTCAACGGGCCGGGCCGGCAGAATTAGGACAATTTTTTCAACGGGCCGGGCCGTGCCGTGCCGACAGACAAAATGGCCGGGCCGGCAAAAAAATTGAACGGGCCTGCAGGGTCGGACCGATAAAAAAAATTAATCGGGCCTGTCAGCCCGATATAAGAATTCAAGCAAAGCAGATAAAATACGAGCCATTTTCAATGAATATGATTTTCTCGAGAAGTATAAATGTGTGTCACGAGCCGATGCGAGTTTAACAACATCAGTACAGAAATGTAACATGTCCATCGTAGAGATCGGCATCGTAAAGTTACTAGATGTCTGACTCCGGGTTTAATTTTTTTCAGCAGACTCGTGCCGGGACGGAACTGGTCTTAATCGATCTCAGGATGTGTAGGACAGGCTTTATGTTTTGGAAAAGTATTAATTGTGATAATGAACTTCTGTTAACAGTATCTTTGGAAATATACCTTAAGGGGTTCTCATATTCACTGCTCAACAATGCAAAACTTTCAAACACATTTTCTGGCTCATTTTTAACTATAAAGGCATAAAATCTACAGGCCTGACAATTGAAGGCATTTGGAAACGAATAGCTTTCTCCATATTTGATAAATTACTTACAGAGATAACAGAGATTCTTGTCATGTAACTGTACGTTTTTCTCCTTTCCTGTGCTATCGCTTCCGGAAATTCGATTCATAACGCTAACTTTGGCAGTATTTTCAGAGAAAGATATATTGCTTTTATCTATGAAAAAGACGGCATTTACATAGTTTCTGAATAAGAATACCTGCCAATCTTACGCGTTTCCGAAAAGAAATGAATTCTCAAATGTATCGAAATGTAACTTCTTTCGATTTGAGAAAAGCCTTAAAAATGAGAGAAATATTTTCGCAAAACTACTTTTTATCATACAGCTTCAAAAAGTATCATGTTTTTAATCCTTTATTCTGAACTACATTAACTTTTTAATGAATCCTTATTGGAATTTCGAAATGTCTGTAGAGACGATGACTAAAACACTGTGCAATCGTTAATGTTTACTATTGTGTGTTTTCTGCTTTGCGAACACATAGTAGTCTAAAATATATTGTAAAATTTTCCCATAAATATGTACGTAGTATTCATTAAAAGAATCTTAATTGTATGTCGAGAAAAAACGGATTGTTTTTTTGTAGAAATTGAATCGGGCCGGGCCGGGCCTGTTTTCATTAATTTTTGTACGGGCCGGGCCTGGCCTGTTTTCATTAATTTTTGTACGGGCCGGGCCGGGCCGAGAACTGTAAAAATGCAAACGGGCCGGGCCGGGTTCGGGCCGAACTTTCAATTTTTACACCGGGCCGGGCCAAGATAGCTTTCGTTCGGGCCGGGCCCGGGCTCGGAAATTCCGGCCCGTGCAGACCTCTGCATCATATCTATAACAGATAACTAGACAGAACTGGGAGTTGAACGAACTCTTCGTGTGCCAATGCCCTCTCTCCTAACTTCTGGTCAAGGCCAACAGTTCACCTCCTCAACTGCCGATCCCCAAACATCCACTTTAAAAAAAAGTAGAATTTCTAAATATTTATTGGAAAAATAAAACGAATTACTAAATCATTAGATGTAACCCTTTTTATGATAATTCTGATTTAATAGTTTGTCATAAGACAGTAAATTGCATATTTTGAATTATATTTAAAATGTGGGGAGGAAAAGGAAAAATAAAGTTAATTACTAAGCTATTATGTTTAACCTATTTTATGATAATTTACATAGATTAAGATAATAAAAATATTCTATAGTTTGTATCATTAAATATTTAAAGGAAAATAAAGTTAATTACCTAGTATATGTTTACCTAGTATATGATAATTTACATTTAATAGATTTTCGTAAGAAAATAGATTTCAATTAAATTATTAAATATTTAAAATAAAAATATAATGAATTATTAAATTATTAGGTGTAACCTATTTTATGATAATTTACATTTAATAGATATTCATAAGGAAATAGATCCCATAGTTGGAATTATCAAATATTCAAAGAAAAAATGAACTAAATTACTAAATTATTGCGTGTAACCTATTTTATAATAATTTTCATTTTCACAGATTTTCATAAGAAAATAGATTCCATGGTTTGAATTATTAAAAATTTAAAGGAAAAATAAAGTTAATTACTAAATTATTAGGTGTAACCTATTTTATGATAATTTACATTTAATTGATTTTGATAAGAAAATAGACTTTATCGATATATATATATATATAAATCTCATACCACTAAATTATTTTTCCCTTCCGATTTCTATGAAATAGTTATATTTTACAAATATTTCTATTTAATACCTCATCTACTATTTTATCTCAATATTTTCTCAATATTTTTTAGCAATAATTCCAATTTCATTGGAATTGGCCATTTTACCAATACTATACCATTTTACTTAATATTTTTCTATAAATACTTTAATTCCAGACTTAGCTAATTTTTTTTTCAATAACTAATTGTATTTTTGTTTGTTTATATCCTACTTCTATTTATTAATTTATCAATATTCACTTTAATTTAAGATTTATTTATTAAAGAGAACTCATAATTACATGTTTAACATATTTATTCCGGTAATTTAATTCTCGTGGAATGTTTATATTTTACCTGTATTTCAATTTATTTTTTCAAAGATACTATGCTATTATTATTTTTTTAAAGATTTCCTCGATATTTATTTTAATTATAAACTCATAGATTGTTTTTTCTATAATTAATTGCATTAATTTCGTTTTAAGTGGGAGTTTACATTTTACTTCTATCTATCGATATTAACTTTAACTTAAGATTTCAACGATTAATTTCTTTTGATAGTTTACTGATATTTATTAGCAAAAACAAATAATGACATATTTATTCCAGTAATTTTATTCTCGTGGACTATTTACATTTTACCTGTATTTCTATTTATTATTTTATCGGTACCTATATTAATTTAAGGTTGTTGTTTTTTTTAAAAAAAAGCAATTAATTGCAGTAATTTCTTTTTGCGTGGAACTTTACATTTTACTTCTATTTATCGATATTAACTTTATCTTAAAATTTCAACGATTAATTTCGTTTGATAATTTACTGATATTTATTAGTAAAATCAAATAATAGCATGTCTAACATATTTAATCCAGAAATTTCATTCTCGTGGAATGTTTATATGTACCTCTATTTTTGGTTTATTATTTTATCGATACGATATTAATTTAAGATTTCATCGATATTTATTTTAATTTCGGACTCAGTAGATTATTTTTTGTATAATTAATTGCAGCATCTTTGTTTTGCGTGGAAATTAATAGTTTACTTCTATTTATTAATTTATCAATATTCACTCGATTTCAACAAGTATTTATTAGTGAAAACAAATTACATATTTAACATATTTATTCCTGTAATTTCATTCTAATGGAATGTTTATATTTTACAATTTATTCTTTGTCCGATATACGTATATTAATTTAAGATTTCATTGATTTTATTTTATTTTTCTTTTTGGTAATTTATCAATATTTAGTAGAAGGGGAAAAAATAATATATCTCATCATTCGGATAAAGAGACATACAGACAAGCAAGCCTGAGGAGTTGAACGAACTCTTCTTGTGCCAATGCTCTCGCTTCTAACTTCTGGTCAAGGCCAACAGTTCACCTCTCCAACCCCCAATCTCTAAACATCCACTTTTAAAAATGTTTGAATTATTAATAAATGATGGGAAAATAAATGAATTATTTAGTGTAATATACTTTATGATAATTAGCATTTAATAGATTTTAATAAGAAAATAGATCCATAGTTTAAATTATTAAATATTTAAAGGAAAAATAAAGTTAATTGCTAAATTATTCGTTTTAACCTATTTTATGATAATTAACATTTAATAGAGTTTCATAAGAAAATAGATTTCTTGGATATATACATAAATCAAATACCACCATATTATTTTTCGCCTTCAGATTTCAATAGAATAATTACATTTCATCAATATCAATATTTCTAATTAATGTTTCGTCGATTTTTGTTACTTCAGTATTTCATCGATATCGTTTAGCAGTAATTCCATTTTTCTTGCACTGTGTATATTTTACTAGTATTTATACTTAATATTTTATCAATATTTATTTTAATTCCAGTCTCAGGAGAATTTTTTCCCCTATAATTAATTGCCCTAATTTCGTTTTGCGTGGAAATTTACATTTTACTCCTGTTTGTCAGTTCATCGATATTCTCTTCAATTTAAGATTTCAGCGATTAATTTCTTTTGATTATTTACTGATATATTTATTTGCAAAAATAAATAATAACACATTTAATATATTTATTCCTGTAATTCCATTCTCGGGTTTATGCTTTACCCGTATTTCAATTTATTATTTTACCACCGATATTTATATTAATTTTAGATTTCGTCGATATTTATTTTAATTCCAGCCTCAAAGGATTATTATTTAATTTTTTTTTTCAATAATTAGTTGCAATAACTTTATTTAGCGTGGAAGTTTACATTTTACTTCTATTTATTAATTCATCGATATTCGCTTTTAGATTTCAAGGAGTATTTTCCTTTTATAATTTACAAATATTTATTAACAAAGACAAATAATAACATTATTTATTCCAGCAATTCCATTCACGCCGAACATTTATTTTGTACCTGTATTTTAATTAATCATTTATCGATAACTATATTAATTTAAGATTTCTTCGTTATTTATTTTAATTGAAGATTTCATCAATATTTATTTTATTTCCAGACCTAATGGATTATTTTTTTTAAAAAAATAATTGATTCCAGCAATTTCGTTTTGCATTGAAGTTTACATTTTACTTTTATTTATTAATTTGTCGATATTCACTTTAATTTAAAATTTGAAGATTTCATCGATTAATTTCCTTTGGCAATTTATCGATACGCATAATAATTTAAGATTTCATCGATTATTTTCCTTCGGTAATTTATCAATACGTATATTAATTTAAGATTTCATCGATTATTTTCATTCGGTAATTTATCGATACGTATATTAATTTAAGATTTCATCTATTACTTCCCTTGGTAATTTATCGATATGCATATTAATTTAAGATTTCATCGATTATTTTCCTTCGGTAATTTATCGATACGTATATTAATTTAAGATTTCATCGATTATTTTTCTTCGGTAATTTATCAATACGTATATTAATTTAAAATTTCATCGATTATTTTCCTTCGGTAATTTATCGATACGTATATTAATTTAAAATTTCATCGATTATTTTCTTTCGGCAATTTATCGATATGTATATTAATTTAAGATTTCATTGATTACTTCCCTTGGTAATTTATCGATACGTATATTAATTTAAAATTTCATTGATTATTTTTCTTTCGGTAATTTATCGATACGTATATTAATTTAATATTTTATCGATTTTTTTCCTTCGGTAATTTATCGATACGTATAATAATTTAAGAATTCATCGATTATTTCCCTTTGATAATTTACCAATACGTACATTAATTTAAGATTTCATCGTTAATTTTCCTTTGGTAATTTACCAATACGTATATTAATTGAAGATTTCATCGATTATTTTCCTTCGGTAATTTATCGATATTTATTAGAAAAAACAAATAATATATCTCATCATTCCAACAAGAGACATACAGACAAGCCTGAGGAGTTGAACGAACTCTTCCTGTGCCAATGCCCTGGCTTCTAACTTCTGGTCAAGGCCAACAGTTCTCCTCCCAACCCCCCACTTCCAGCGACGTTCTTTGTTCTTTTTTGTCGTTCCCTGAGGAATTTCGTCACATTGGAAGATTCCTTTTTCCCGAACATGTTGTTCTGTAATGTTCCATGGGAATGTTTCATGAAATTTAACTAAAACGTAAGGAGATGTATCCGCTTTTAGAACGCATCGGGAAAAAAAATGCGGCATTTAATGCGATTTTGCGTTTAATTGCTCCGAATGGCTTAGGTTCTCCGAATGGTTCGTCTTTCGATACTTGCCACGGTTGCGCAAGCATGTATAATCGTCACGTAATTTGTTGTTAAATGTGTAAATAACCGAGGAATTATAGCTTAGCCGTGTTTTTCGGCGGTAATTATTAAGTGACGAAAGTAAAAATGCATGCACGGGCAAATGGCAGAGGGAGTGTGATTTATATTCGCGATTAGTCTAATCTATGCGTGAGATCTTTCTAAATTGCGAAGCGTGAATGAGAATTAGCTGAATACTCGACGTGAATAGGAATCAAATTTTAGGGTTTAAGACATAAATTCTGAAAAAAAAAAAAAAACCACTTTTAACTAATCAATACTTTTTGCATTTAAAATTAAAAAAAAAAATATATATATATATTTTCACAAATCAAATACAACAGAAGAACCACAGCTTTGGCCAGATTATGCTGGGAAGAACCTTTACAGATCGATTTTAAAAATAGCAAGTTAATTTATACATCAAGATTTTAGGGATCGTTCAAATATTACGTAAGCAGTAATGGGGGGAAAGGGGGGGTCCAGTGTCTGCTTATTTTTGCTGACAAGGGGGACAGGGGGGGTCACGAGAATTCTTACGTAAGCATAAGACAATGAAGCAACTATAGTTTAACAACAAAAAGCAAAAGAGCGTGATTTGGATGAACGTTCTGCGGATGTTGAACGACTTGAGAAAAAAGATATGGAGTAAACAAGGACAGTAAACGAGGAACATTCCAGCCCACCACTACATTGAAAACGTAGTACCGTATTTTATGGAAGAAACGTCGCTCCCGTCGTAAACGCCGCACTCCTGAAATTGACCTGAATAAGCTTAAAAATATCGTAATCGCCGCACCCGTTGTAAACGCCGCATCCGTCGGAACGCTACTTTTGTCGACAGCGTCACATTGACCTAACTTTAATCAAGTTTTCTGAGCAGTGTAGGATGCCTCGTTTTTAATATCTTAAGATGCCTGAAGTTTTATTTAAAATATTTAAATCCGATTTTAAATATTTTTATGAATTTTTAAATTAAGGAAACTCAGTTGATAAACGCCGCACTTGGAAAAAAATTAACTTTTAAACTCGTAAACGCCGCGACGTTTCTTCCATAAAATACGGTAATAGACAATGTAGAAAGATATGGACTCAAAGATCTTGGACATCAGATCAGAAATGTGAACGCCAAACACATAATATTCCTATGATTTTTGTTAAAATTTTAGTTAATGTGCCTAAATAAGTTAGGGCCTGTTGTATTTCTTAAAGTTTTTTTTTTTTTTTAATGAGATAAATAATAATATATTAAAAACAATTTTGTATCCTATGAATTGTTTAATGCAATAAGTAACAATATATTAAACCGATTTTGTTTTCCTTCGATACCATAACCACTATATGTCTATTTATGTAAATTTGCTGGATTAATAACGTAATTAATCACTAACTGTAATTTTTTATGGCAAACAGTGTTGATGTTAGAATGTCATAAATCTTATGTAAGCAAAGGCGGTCTAGCATTTGCTTATTTTTCCTTATAAGGGGGGGAGGGGTACAAAATGACTAAAAATATCCTTACGTAATACTTGAACGGCCCCTTTTTTACCATCAATAGAGATATTTTTATGCAACAAGAATATTTGCAATGATTCATGTGTCCCTTGATTTACCTAGAATTTGGAAAAAAGATGTTATGTAATTTTAGTAACAATAGTAAAAATTAATCCACGCTCGCAAATAGCCAAGATAATTTTATTTTTATTTTTATTTTATGATTTGCAATGTTTTTCATTATGCATGTTGTCTCGTGACATTGTTTACCATGTTATTGTTTTTTAAATTATATGAAAATTAATCCACGCTCGCAAATAGCTAATTTAATTTAAATTTATTGTTATGTTTGCAATGTTTTTCTTTATGCATCATGTCTCGTGACATTGTTTACTATGTTTATTATTTTTAAATTAAATGAAAATCGTTTCTATCGTGAATGATTTTGAAAATGTCGCCGTTTGTGCGACGAAACGATCGTCAATCTTAATAAAGATATTTTATCACCTTTTTATAGCATTATTTAACTTAATCTGTTTATAAGTGATTATCATGCGTGTTTTTATGAAATATTTTCACGATAAATTGTTTAAAAAAATTAATTAATAAATAATAATAATAATAATAATAAGTGTTTAAGGTAAAAATCGGTTTCATTGTTATTAGAAAAATTGAAAAGCTTGCTTTTAAATAGCAATAAAAAACAATATAAATTTAAAAAAGTGAATTTTAAAACGAAAAAAAATTCTTTCATAATTTCAAAAATCAATAACAAATAAATAAATAAATAAATAAATAAAGTAATTAAATTTTATGCTGAACTTACTTTCTGTGTCGACGTAAAGGAAAGAAAATTAAAAAAAAAAAAAAAGTTTCCTAATTCAAAAAGCGCAAAACTTTCTAACGCATTTTCTGTCTCATTTTTTAAAATATAGGTGCAGGCAAGATTATTGAAGTAATTTGTAATCGAATAGTTTTGTTTCCTTTTTTTCCTTCCCCGGATGAATGAATTCGATCTTGAGTTACAAGTGATTGCTGTCTCAACACGTCAGCTTTTTTCCCCCTGCGCTGTCGCCTCTGGCTATTCGGTTCAAAATACTTACTTTGACAGCATTTTCAGAAAAATTTTCTACCTTTATCGGAAAAAAAAATCGATTACATAACTTCTGAATAAGAGTACCTACCAATCTGATACGTTTGCGAACAAAATTAATTTAAAAAGTTTTGGATTTCAAAACTGCCTTAATTTCACAGTATAATAACTCGGTAAGTTTTAAAAGTAGAAGAATAACATTTTTACTGTTGTACTGAATCTAGAAAATGTTTCTAAATATAACATATGAGAGACCGTATTAAAAAAAGAATCGTATTTTAATATGTATACATTCCTTGCAAAATAAATACCATACCTAAAATCTTTACTTGATTTGTCTACTTTTGTAATTAGAAGCATCTTTTTATCATCAGTAGTTTAAGTGATAATAGACACATAATATCTATTTTGAATATCGTCAGGTAATATAAAGTGATTAACATATTTGCGACATTCCTTTGAGCTATCGAACAGAGAGGTAAGCAAATCAAGTGAGTTCCTGAGTGACTGAGTCTTGGAGGTCATTTGCCTCTGCTCAGTGGCAACAACCTGGGATATCGTCTGCTCTACTCGGAAACAATATCAATCGATAAGAACAAACTGTTGATAATGTTTATTATTTTGTATGAAGATGTTTTGATGTAGAACCCGATGCAAAACTTTAATAGTGTTCAATAAAATTACCATAATTTTCATTTACCTAAATTTAATACATTTTAAACTCAAACGTATCAGATTTCTAGATTTAATTTATACTTTTATTTTTGTTATTTTATATTTTATTTTATTTAGTTTCTTAACGTAAAAAAAAAAAAAAAAATGATGAAAATCCAAGAAACAAACAAATAAAGAAAAACTTTACAGGATTAATTTTAAAGAGCAAAAACCATAATTTATAAAAATTTAGAATTTTTTTTCTATGTTTTTATTTGGATTTGATAAATAACAGCCACTGCTGATGAAATATTTAATTTTTCAAAAATTTTAAAATTTTCATTGATTTATTCTGAATAATATTTTTATAAATATAATGGAATAAATCTTTTTATTTATTTTTCTTTTTATTTCTAAACAACGGTGAAACCTGATATTGTAAGCTTGAATTAGAGTCCTGCATGGGGTCGGGTTACCTGATTTTATAAGAACTCGACCCGCGCTTCGGATCGGGTTGACGCTATATTTTATTTATTTATTTACTTTGGTGCTGCTCGAGATAATTTAAATTGTTTCGGGTTCGAGTCATTTTCGGGTTGAGTTTTCATTCGTTCGAGGTTTTGGTTCGTTTGGGTTTTGGATCGGGTTTAGAGTTGACGACTTTTCTTTTGTTTTCGGTTTCGGATCGGGTTTCGGGATGATGATTTTTTTTTTTTTTTTTTTTTTTTTTTTTATTTATTTATTTCGGGTTGATTATTATTATTTTTTTTGGTTTCGGATCGGGTTTCGGGATGAAAATTTTCCTTTTTTGGTTTCGGACTGGGTTTCGGGTTGATGATTTTTCTTTACTTCGGGTTCGGGTAGAGTTTTTTTGCTTGATGATTTTTCATTTTTTTGGGTTCGGGTAGTGTTTCGGGTTGATGATTTTTTTTTCTTTCGGGTTTGGATCGGGTTTCGGGTTGACGTTAAGCCGGATTTTAGCGCCTCTACCAGCACTCTAACTTGAATATGATTAAGTTCTGCTACAATTTTTTTTCATATCACATGCTTTTGAGTCTGTGTTAAATTTTCTGGGTATTTATGAATTATTTGGTTCTTACTTTTAATTATGTTCTATAATCAGGGGTGGTGTGTTCGTTTAGAAATATTTTGTCAAATTTAATTAACATGTTTTTATAATTCATGAATATACAACTACAATCTTCAAATTACTATTAAACGAAATTTAGTTAAAATAAGCAACTCATTGAAAAGGGTATATTTAAGAAGTAAAGGATTTTTAATTGTTTGGTTATTAACCCTTTCTGGGGCAAAACACTTCCATTCCTAAAATGTCGAAATGAATGAATGACACCGGAATTTACAAACAGATTTATTTGAAAATAAGAAAAAAGCTATACAAACATAAAAAACGGGATTTTTTTTTACCAAATTTCTGGTGCCATTGTGGCATTTGGAAATTAAAATTAAGTGGTTTTTTAAACGCACCACCGCCCCTGAAAGGGTTAATGGGATAGTCCAATTTTGGAATGACTTGTTAGATTCTGTTTTTAATAGTCGATTGGTTGGAAATAAAAGCTTAATTTATAAATTATAATATATATATACAAGTATAGATAAAAGAAAAAATTTAAATTTGGAATCTGTTTATACTTGAAAGTTTTAAAATTTTAAAGTACGCCGAGTCCAAATAAACCATTATATGTGTGTGTGTTAGTTACGATTCATGTAATACATCATCTTAGTGTTAATAATAACCAATAATAATTATTATTAACAATCTGCTATTATTAAATTAAAGCGATTTATCTCTAGAATGTTAAGTAGACATGTGTTAAGTATGATAGAATACCATTCAAATAAATTTATTAAACCAATTTCCTTTTATAAATAAAATGAAAATCATTATGTAATAAAAACATGATGTGCGATTTAATACACGTGATGTATTTTTTCCTGCACATTGAATTCAATCGCTTTATTGCATCAAATTTGCGTACATAAACATGACTTATTAACGAGCAAGTCGCTATACATCTATTCATTCAACTATCAAATTATAGCTAGCTATTTAATTTTTTATGTCTATTTTTATGGATTTACAGATTCTGTTGCATTTTTCTTCACTGTTTGTATTTGGCTTTTAAAATCAATAATACCCCAGGGTTGATGCGTATATTGTGAACACAAGACTTAGTTAAATCTATTCTAAAGTTAACGCATTTAACAAAGTATACTAAAATTTACATCATTCATAGATTGACATCTTTTTTCGAAAAATGCATCGGAAATATATATCACTGGCATAGTGACTGATAAAAAAAAAAAAAAAAAAAAAAAAATTGTTCCGGAACATCCGTTCCCATCTAGGGCACATATGTATACTTCATATTTCATCGTCTTTATCATGCCAGAAATGAACTTTGTTATTAACACATATTTATCACTTAGTGTGCAGCTAAACAAGATATACTTATTCTTCGGCAACATACCTGAGTGAGGTCAATAACCATTACGGCTTTAAATTGGCTAGATGTTGGCTGGCTTTGGCGTACGCCAAACGCCGCCACGGGTTCGATGTCCTGCAAATTCAAGGTCACTAGTGCCGAGCGAGCGAAAGTAGGCGAACCCGCGCTCTCAACCGGAATACTGGGGCATTGCACTCCGGTTGGAGGGGTTACCGAACGATCTCGAACGAGCGAAAAACATGGGGAAAAGGGGGGCCCTTCCCCCTACAAATGGTCAAAAAAATTTTTATAATTTTTGATGGATTTTTGTAGTTTTTAGACAGACAGAAAAAAATTTATTTCTAGACAATAATATCTTTATACATTGGCTCCCAAACTTTCATATCGAACGAACGAAAAACATCGGGAGTGAAAAAACCTCCCTCCCATTCAAATAGCAAAAAATTTCGACATGGATTTTTGTAATTTTCAGACTAACCTAAAAAGCGATACTTTTTGACACTATGGATTGGTTCCCAAACTTTTATGAATTGACTCATCGAAAAAAAATTCCAAGAGGAATTTTTATATTTTGGGTTGCAGAATCGAAAATTGTTATTTTAAAACATTATTGTCTTAAAACACTGGATCTCAAACTTTCATAAACCAAGCCTCTGTAAAATCTGATTCATTCCGCAAACCCCCTGTATCAATATCAAATATCCAATTGGTAGGCTTATATGAATCGCCGATTAGTCGAATCAGCCGCTTTTCTGGATCATATTACTTACAATAAAATTGAAATCAATATGCTAGTTTTGTCACTATTGGATGAAATCCTGGTATACAAAGCGTGGTTATCATAAATGACTTTTACTTTACACGTAAAATAATACACAGAAATAAATACTGCTCAAATGAATCACATATGGATCATGGCTGGTTCCAACATGTATTGCAAATAATATACTAATATTTTTTTAATTCTCTATTAACCTGATAGAGAAAAAATCTTCTGAATCGAGTAATCAATGTTATGTAAACGGCAACAGCTGTACTATAATATGACATAAATGCTCAACAAAAATACCATTTTGTATTTATTATTTGATATCAAAACACTATCGAGCGTATGAAAAAGCAAACTTGTTGCCTATTTTCTTGGATAGTATATTTGATTCAATTTTGGAATATTTGTTTCTGCTGTCACAGTATTAGTACTGAAAATGTCAGTACAAGTATAGCAATTAGTTACAATTAACTTTCTTGGGCGCTAATGACTCTTTTTTAGGAGTAATGCACGTACATGAAATTTTTTCTCCAATTAATTGCCCTTTTGTGCAAAAAGTTCCTAGTTACGAAAATGCTAATGTAGCTATCTGATAAGTTTATGGAATTTTACCACTTAATAAATAAGCGTAAAATAAAAGCACACATTGCTTTAAAATGCTTGCTATTTAAAAGCGAAAAGGAAGTCAAATAACTTTCAAGTTAAAAAATAAAGCAATCAGATTTTAGACTCAACCATCAACAATCCTAAATACAATAAACAAATACAAAAGTAAGTAGTTACAATTAACTTTCCTGGGCGGCAAATGACTCCTTTTTAGGATAATAAACGTGCAAGTATGAAATTTTGTCTCTAATATTTTTTTTTTTTTTTTTTTTTTTGTGTGTGTGTGCAAAAAGATCATAATTAAGAAAATGCCAATTTAGTTGCCTGATAGTTTAAGGAATTTCGCCACTTAATAAATAAGAGTAAAATAAAAATACACATACAGAACTGCCAGAAAAATGCATTAAAAGAAAATCAAACAATTTTCAATTTAAATAATAAAGCAATCAGCTTTTAGACACAAACAATCCTAAATAGAATAAACAAGTACAGAAGCAAGTATTTACAATTAACTTTCCCGAGCGCAAATCACTTTTTTTAGGAGTAATATATGTACATGTATGAAATTTGTCTCTAATTATTCTTTGTGCAAAAAGTTCGTTGTTTAAAAAATGCCAGTGTAGTTGCCTGATACATTATGGAATTTTACCACTTAATAAATAAGCGTAAAATAAAAGCACCCATACAGAACTGCCAGAAAATCCATACTAACTAAAAATAAAAATAAAATAAAATAAATTTCGCTTTAAAAAAAAACAAAAAAACAAGCAGCTTTTAGACACAACCATCAACAATCTTAAATACAATAAACAAATAAAAATAACAAGGAAAACGAACATCGTCTAAAATAGACAACACCTAACTCTCAGGAACAAAAATCAAAACATCCCATTCATTTACATCCATTCACGTATTTACATCCATTCACGTGACGGAACACAAGATACCAGAGACGATCTCAATAATGACACCTGTATAAAGCGCAATAATAAAATTCACTCGTGTCCGATCTCCTTCCACCACTTCACGTGTGTCCTCATTTTCCAAGTTTTTCCTCCTTTCCTTTCCCATTTCCCAGTATGTTATGTTTTGGGACACGGGTTTTCAAAGCGAATGGTTTGAACTACATCGAGTTAACAAGCTAGCAAAAGAGGGTGTATGCCCTCAAAAAACAACAGACTCTACTTTCTCTGCTTGCATAATTTCCTGGATTATGTGGATTATAAGTTGTAATCTATTCAAGTACATAATAGCTCTTTTGATAAGAGTGATAGGTTTTTCATTGAGTGACAGTTTGTTAATTATTATGATTGTGTATGCTAATTGCTGTATTATTATTATTTCACACAGTTTCAAAAGTTACATTATGTTTTAGACCATTGATAATCTTTGTTTATTTGAATTTCTGATTAATCATTTTTTTAATCGCATTTACAAAGAATAAAACAATTATCGTAATGTCATTTGTGTTTTTTGATGAATTAACAGATATTTCGGGCCACATTTTGGTGAGAGGATAAACATGATTTTCCTTAGCTTGCTGATTATTGAACTGACTGATCGTGTGTATTTACTACCGCACTTTTTAACATAAGTCATTTATTATAGAGCAATGTATCAGAAAGCAGACCATTTTGTTTTGAGAACAGCCTCAAGACTGTTCTCAAATCCAAACTGGCTACCTACTAACATATTTTTTAATTTATTTTTGTTCACAAACATATCAAATCGGTAATATCTTATTCAGAAACTGTGTAATCGAACCATTTTTTCATTTTTCGTTAAAGGGAACAGATTTTTCAGAAAATGCTGTCAAAGTTGGGCGCTTGAATTGAATTTCATGGCTCAATAGCACGGGGGGAAAAAACTGTTGTTATAAAATGATAACAACTCGAGATGAATTTATCTAAAAACGGAAAGAAACTTTTCTTCTACAAATAGCTCCAATAATCATGTCTGCAGGTGTAATTCTTTTATGTATAAAAATGAGTCAGAAAATAAGTCAAAAAAGTTTTGCATTGTTGAGCGAATTTTTATTTTTATTTTATTTATTTATTTATTTATTTATTTATTTATTTTTGAAAACCGCCTTAAAGAAAACTTTTTAGATGCCTTTATCATTATCACAAATTATGTACTGTACATCCACACTGTCTTTGTAAAAAGCAGTTTTCATCTCTTGTGCGTTTTATAATGCTTTTAGAAATGTTGAAACACCAGCTCGAAGTCGTTTCTCTAGTCTTCTGTATCGTTTCAAACACCCCGGAGAGCTGGTTGGGTTCACTGACCTATTGGTTATCGTTCGTTCGCTTGCGAAAGGATTGCTAAAGTGTAGAATTGTCTGCCTATTTTCATTGTAATCCCATATTTTTATATGTTCTGTTGTAAACTGTTTAAAACCTTAAGCTATATCTGCTTAAATAATATAATAATTATCAAAATACTATTTATTTCAGCGTTCAAAATGCGTTCAAAAAACATCATTTTAATATGCTGAGAGATACGATGAAAAATCTTAAAAGCATTGGTATAAATTTCTAGTGTCTATTAGGTAGATTTCGTATGAAATACTACCTATTGGCGCCGTTCCTATGTTGGAATTTCTGAAAAATTTTTGCAGATCTACACCGATCATGACCCCTAGAGCCCAAAACCACCCTCAGTAAAAAACTTTATCTATCTATCTATCTATCTATCTATCTATCTATGTATCTATCTATATATATCACTTTCTTCTGGACACGATAACTTCCACAATTCTGCACCAATCTCTTCCAAACTGATACATAAAATCAAGGGGCATAAAATCTCGGTCAATTTCGTTAATCGGCAAAATCGGACCAAGGGGACGGAAATAGGGAGGGGTTTTGTGAAAACCGAAAAAATCCCATAACTTCTTAAATTTTGTACATATCGAATCAGTTTAAAGTTTTTATTACTTCTAAAAATAGGGCCAAAAATTTATGTATCACAGATTTTTGATAAAGTTACAAATGGGCTCAAGGGGCGCAAAAAATAGGGTTTTGGGGAGAAAAAAATTCATAACTTCGTCAATTCTCAAGATATCAAATCCAATTAATTTTATCGTGAATCTCCTTAACATTATCTACAACTTTTATAGTCACAAGTTTTTGATAGGACCAATTCGTACCGCAAAAAAAAAAAAAAAAAAAAAAAAAAAACGAAAACAAAAAGGCGTTTGAAGAAGAAAAAAATCCATAACTCCGTCAATTCAAAAGATATAAAATCCCCATGAATTTATCATATATCTTCTTAATATTGTCTACAACATCTATATAGGCAAGTTTTGGATAGGACCGATTTTTACAGCAAAAACAAATAAAAAATACATAGCAGTTGAAGAAAAAAAAATCATCTTAGTAAGGGTGTATTCAAATCCAAACTGCTTATTTTTTGACTCATTTTACAATTCATTTTTACTCTCAAAGGCTTCCAATTGGTACCTTTTCTTACTCAGAAACTATATAATGTACCGAAATGGTCAATTTTTTGATAGAGGCAGAATATATTTTAAAACATGCTGTCAAAGTGGGCCTTTTGAACTGAATTTCCCGAAGCGGATTGTGTTGGAAAAATCATCGTATTAAGGGAGTATTCAAATCCAAACTGCTTATTTTCTGACTCATTTTTAAATTCATTTTTGCTCTCAAACGCATCCAATTGGTAGATTCGATTATTCAGAAACTATATAATGTACCGTAATGATCGATTTTTTGACAGAGGCAGAATATATTTCAAAAAATGATGTAAAAGTGGGCATTTTCAACGGAATTTCCCGAAGCGATTGTGTTAGAAACGAAAAATATTGTCTTAGTGAGAAAATAATTGTTTATATATCAAGTTTTAATTAATTGAACGAAAATTAAAAAAACAGGTCGCTTATAAATAAATCTCTTCAAAAATCACGTCAACAAGTTTCATGTTTTTCCTATTAAAAATGAATCTGGAGTTATGCCAGAAAATTTCGAGTTGTTGAGCATGGAAAAGTATTTTTTTGAATACCGCCCTAACATGATTTTGATAAAACCAGTTATTATATAAAAATGAAATAAAAACTCGTCAAAAGCGGCCAGATAAAATTGTTAAATTGGGTTTATCTCTAATCATGATTTGGTTTTTGCTTGTGAAATTAGTATACTTAACTTCGAAATCTACCTCCGCCTGTAGGACTGGCCGGCATGGATTATTTTTAATGTATAAACAGAATGAAAAAATGATATATATCATTTCAACTAATTTAAAGGTCTAGTGGATTTTTAATGATAAATAAAGAAAAATTATGTTTTGCACATTAATTACAATTAAAATAGCTTAATATTAGAGAAAAAATTATCAGCTAGAACGTCAGTAGAGAAAAAAAAAATCCTTAAAAAAAATCTTTTTTACAAAAAAAATCTGTTTTTTAACATTCATATGTAACATTCTGTCTGTAAATTAAACAATTCTAAACCATACTATTTAATTACAACACTGGAGAAAAACTTAAGTATCAATTAAAAATTGTACGTTACATAAATTGAATTCTATACTTTCTATTAAAAACTTTCAATTAGTATATATATACATATTATACATTAATAATTATGTTATTATTATGTATATATTGTATATATTTTAATATATATATAATGTATACATTTAAAATAATATATTACACAAAGCGAATACTAAAATGGCATTAAGTCTTTATTAGCTTTTATTAGCCTTTAATAGTTTCTCAGTCTCAGTACTCTGTTAGTAACATATTATCTTCAATGTTTAATGGTTCTAATAATAAAAATATAATTTATATTACAAGTAAGTTTCTTGCTTATTAATTAAATTTAGAGAATAATAAATAGCTGTTTGTATTAAAAAAATAATACATAAGTTAATCTATGATGCTTTTGATATAATATACGTATTACCACATCGGAAGATAAAGTACGATTAAGGGTGTTCTCAAATCCAAAAGAGCAACTTTCTGACATATGTTTTAATTTATTTTTGATCGAAAATGCATGAAACTAGCTGGTGTTGTTGTTCAAGCGTTGTTGAGGCGCCTTATGACCTCTATTAATATTTAGCTTCATGCATAGATAATTTCGATTAAAAATATATATAGTGTTGGATTAGAATTAATGCTTAGGTGAATGGAAAATAATTTATATGAAGCAAGTATTTCATAAAATAAACCAGTTGAGGATGCTAAAACTCATCTTAATAATATAATATTTTTCGCCGTGTTAGTAGAATCGACCATGGAACTTAAATGTACGGTTTGAAACGAGGGTTTTATGAGTGAAATATGGACAAGTAGCGTTCGTAACAACTGTTTAAATTTTAAATTCTGATGATGGCTAAGTATTAGCCAAAAGTACTCAATTTTTAACATATATTTAATTGTTTAATCATCTTTTAAGGGTGTTCTCAAATCCAAAAGGGCAACTTTCTGACATAAGTTTGAATTTATTTTTGTTCGAAAATGCATGAAACTAGCTGGTGTTGTTGTTCAGAATCTATGTTATTGAGCTGTTTTTTTTCCATTTTTTTCCAAACGCAATAGATCTTTCAGAAAATAATGTCAAAGTGGGTGTTTTGAACCGAATTTCCGCGCGAAGGAAGAAAGAGACTCAAAAGCTGACGAAAAACGCGTTTGTCATGTGATCAAAATTCCTTATAACTCAATAGGTCATTGATTGATCAAAAAATGGAAAAAACAGTTCAATTCCAAATCGCTTCCATGGCCAGGCTTTCCAATTTTATACCTTTCCGTTAAAAAATGAGTTTGTAAATGTGTCAAAACGTTTTGTGCTTGTTGAGCAGAGCAGTTAAGAACAGCCTTAAGTAATGAATTCTTGATGCAAGTACTTCTTATTTAACATCGCAATTTATTTACAGTGCAACACCACACAGAGCAAATTATGAAATGACATTAGGTCAATGACCTTTATTACTATTATTACTCTATTTGTATAACATATTATTTCCAATCTAAAATAGTTTTTAATGAGAATAAAACGCAAATATTGAATTAAAGTCAATTTCTGCCTTAGTATTAACATACTTGTGAAATACAAAACTGTTGTTATACAAGCAAACATACTTATTTAAAAACACTTTTTTTTTAAATATCAAAATCACATCAAAAGTAATGTGAATAAATTTATATATAGAATTTTGAAATTCTATACTTTTAATTAAAAACATTAAACTTGACAGTTTAATACATACATTTAAAATAATACATTATACAAAGCGAAAAAGAAAATGGCATTAATAGGATAAACTTTTAGTAGTTTCCCAGTCTCAGTAAACTCTAATAGTAATTTATTATCTTCAATGTTTTAATAGTAAAAATATAACTCAGTTAGAAGTAAGTTTTTTGCTTAATAATTAGTCTTAGCTTAATAAATAGTTGCTTTTTATTAAAAAATAATTCATAATTTTATCTATGGTGCGTTTAATATTATATTATTACAGCGGAAGATAAAATATGATTAAGTCTATGACCTCCATTAATATTATCTTAATACACAGATAATTTAAATAAATAAAAACTAATTTAGAATTGAAGTTTAGATTAGTATAAATACTTTAGTGAGTGAAAATACTTTTTTATGAAAGCAAATAATGCTTATTTAAAATCACACTTTATTTGCAGTAATACATCACACAAAGTTAATGATGACTTTTTAATGATTGATCTGTGGTGCGTTTAAAATATAATATTATTACAGCGGAAGATAAAGTATGATTAAGTCAATGACCTCCATTAATATTAGCTTGATACACAGATAAATTAAATAAATAAAAACTAATTCAGAATTGAAGTTCAGATTAGTATCAATACTTTAGTGAATGAAAATGCTTTTTATGAAAACAAGTATTGCTTATTTAAAATCACAATTTATTTACAGTAATACATCGCACAAAGTTAAGGATGAAATGGCATTAGGTCAATGACCTTTATTAGTATTAATACTCTATTTGTAACATAGAATAATTTTAACGATAATAAGAAGTAGATATAGATTGAAAATCAATTTCTGGTTTAGTTTTAAAACTTGTGAAATACAAAACTGTTGTTATACAAGCAAATATACTTATTTAACTACACTTTTTTTAATGCGTTTTCAACTGTGATCAAAATCACATCAAAAGTTCTTGATAAAAAGTATGCATACTATAACATAGAAAAATTTTAAGGATGACAAAAATAAATATAGATTAGAAGTAAATATTTGGCTTAATATTAAAACTTGTTGTTGTTATACAAGCAAACGTACTTATTTAAAAACACATTTTTTTTTTTTTTTTTAATGCGTCCTTAATTGTGATCAAAATCACATCAAAAGTAATTTGAATTCTATACTTTTAATTAAAAACATTAAACTAACAGCTTAATACATACATTTAAAATAATACATTATACAAAGTGAATAAGAAAAGGGTATTAGGTTAAATACTTTTAGTAGTTTCCCAGTCTCGGTAAACTCTATTAGTAATTTATTATCTTCAATGTTTTAATAATAAAAATATAATTAAGTTAGAAGTAAGTTTTTTGCTTAATAATTAGACTTAGCTTAATAAATAGTTCCTTTTTATTAAAAAATAATTCATAATTTTATCTGTGGTGCGTTTAAAATATTACATTATTACAGCGGAAGCTGATTATATGATTAAGTCATTTATGAGATTGTATGATTAAGTCAATGACCTCTATTAATATTATCTTGATACACAGATAATTTAAATAAATAAAAACTAATTCAGGATTGAAGTTCAGATTAGTATTAATACTTTAGTGAGTGAAAATACCTTTTTATGAAAGCAAATAATGCTTATTTAAAATCACACTTTATTTACAGTAATACATCCCACAAAGTTAACGATGAAATGACATTAGGTCAATGACCTTTATTAGTATTAATACTCTATTTGTAATATAGAATAATTTTAACGATAATAAGAAGTAGATATAGATTGAAAGTCAATTTCTGACTTAGTATTAATACTTGTGAAACACAAAATTGTTTTTATAGAAGCAAAAACATAACTTATTTAACAACACATTTTTTTTCTATACGTCCTCAACTGTGATCAAAATCACATCAAAAGCTCTTGATAAAAAGTATGGCACTTTAAAGGGTGCTGGGTTCACATATATACTCCATAAAGTTCAACGACCCACTTTGCTACGATATCGCTGGTACAGATGTGATGCAGATGGGGTACAAAGGGTAGCAGGGGGTAATCGAAAAACTGGGTTATTTATAGCAAAGTTTGATAACACTTTCAAAGAAAAATTTGTAATATTTAATTGCAAATAACTTATCTTCTGCACATATCACATAAAAAAGTATATACTATCCGTCATGGCTTTAATCATTATAATGATTTTGCATTCAGCAATGTGCTGCATTAATATTGTTTTACTAGCAGAGTTCATTGACCTTTGTGTAATTTCACTATTCGTTTTCTGCGTGTAAATATGAATAGTTAATTAGAAATAAAACATCTTCTGTTACATAAAGTTGTTACAAAAAATGCTGAAAAGGCTGTTAAGAACAACTTTTAATTATTCAAAATGATTTTATGTTTAATGTTGTGCATAAAAATTGTTTTACTAACAGAGTTCATTGACCTTTGTGTAATTTCACTATTCGTTTTCTGCGTGTAAATATGAATAATTAATTAGAAATAAAACATCTTCTGTTACATAAAGTTGTTACAAAAAATGCTGAAAAGGCTGTTAAGAACAACTTTTAATTATTCAAAATGATTTTATGTTTAATGTTGCGCATAAAAATTGTTTTACTAACAGAGTTCATCCACCTTTGTGTTATTTCACTATTCGTTTTCTGCGTGTAAATATGAATAGTTAATTAGAAATATAACATCTTCTGTTACATAAACTGTTACAAAAATTGCTGAAAAGGCTGTTAAGAACAACTTTTAATTATTAAAAATGATTTTATGTTTAATGTTGTACATAAAAATTGTTTTACTAACAGAGTTCATTGACCCTATGTTATTTCATGATTCGCTTTCTGCATGATAAATGTCCTATATGTTTTTTGAAGTAAAACATCTTCTATTATTATTGGAAATAAAATATCTTCTAATAACATAATCGTGTTAGCAAAATTGATGAAAAAAATATTAAAAATGATTTTCAATCATTAAAATTATGTTATGTTGAATGTATAGCTTTCAAATTGTTTTGCAATAACAGTTTCTCTTGTAATTCCATGTAATCTCGTGTAATGTCATGATTACCTTTCTGTATGTCAACATATTATTGTAAAAAAAATAGTTTAAAATAGGAGCAGAAATGCTATATTTCCTTAAATTAATTTGTAACTCATTATTTTGATTAAATAATATTAAATTTATTGTTTGTGGTGTGTAAAATAATAAATTATTCTATTAAACACGGCAAACTAGTTTTAAAATTTTTGAAGAATTTGCAAATAAAAAAGAATTTTTTGCAAATAAAAAAGATACATTGGGGAAATACAGTAAATATTCTGATAAGACTTAATGCTTAATTTAGTATGGTTTAACAGTGACGTATCCAGGGGATGGATACCACAAATTTTGAACAGAAAACTTCGCCTTATTTAATCGCAGAATTCAGCGATTTAAATAGCCTTTCTTTGTTCATGTTATTAACTATCTTTTAAAAATAATTATTTACTTAAAATAAAAAATAAAATTATTTTTTTCTCAAAACAATTTTTTTATTACTCTTTAGAACGATACATAATAACTTATAAAAGAGAACACAACTACCTTATTAATTTTATATTTTGATTTATTTTATGATTTTTCTTCTTTTATTTAAACAATATTTTTTGCAAAAAAATTAATTGAAAACATTAAAAGTATTCAAAAACTACTGATAAATATACATCAATAAATATTTTTAGAATATCTTCATTAGTTATTATCAGTTCAATGTCCTCTCTTTCTTTCATTCTATCTCTGTCTTCTTTCTAAATTTAACTGTTTGATAATTTCTGTAGAAATTAGAGATATATCTCATTTCAGTACAAAAGCGTTTCGTATTTAAAACCTTCTAATAATAATTTTCTAAAAATAATTGATATGCTTTAAATGACACGTTTTGAAATCATATCTAATTTAATAAATGTGATTACAAAATTAAACATTACCTATCATCTCACGCCATTATTTCAATCCTAAATTTTTCGCTAGTGTGTAGTTAATACTTTATTTTTAAACATTTTCTCTTGAAACATATTTACAAGTTTGAAAATAATATATTTATTTTTAAACATTTTCTCTTGAAACACACTTATATGTTTGAAGGTAAAATATTTTATTATAACATTTAATTAAATAATTGCTATTGCCAGTTAAGCATTTTCTACAGTTTCGTGTGATTATTTTTATCTGAAATCCGATGATTCAATTATATTTACGTAAATGCACTATTTTTAAACATATTCTGTAAGCGACGTTATGAGTTTCTAGATTCGGTTGCAGTTAGAGTTCAACGACCTATCAAACTCTGTTAGTTTTATCAGTTCTAATTTTGTAATATTTACAGAACACTCAGACTTTTTTTGATAGGTATTAAAAATATACAGGATCTACGCATTTTATTTATTATGTGAGTCGATTTACTAGCTGAAGTTTAGTAACTTAAACTTATTATTATTATTATTATTCCAGAATTTGATGATGATGATGATAATAATAATAATAATAATAATGATAATAATAATTATTATTATTATAATTATTATTATAATTATTATTATTTTTCTTCTCATTATTATTATTCCAGAATTTGATGATGATAATAATAATAATAAGATACGATTATAGTATTAATGAATTATTATGGTATTAATAGCAATAATGATTTTAAATACTTTATTAATTGGTAATTGGGATTTACTAACTGATATTTAGTGATTTCAGTGTGTCATTATGATTCCAGTAGAATTATGATAGCGGCAACATCAATAACAACAACAATAATTATAAATAACAACAACAACAACAATAATAATAATTTTAAATCTTCATAAATTTAATATATTTTAAATAAAATATACATCTTATACAACAGATAATTTTGGGAGCAATTATGCTGAAGAGGAACCTGTGATATATCTTAACTTTTTATTAAAATGAAATGAAATAAAGTCAAACTTCTTTTATTTTTTGGTTTTTAGATTTCGCTAGAAGTAAAAACCATTGATACAAGTTAAATTTAAATTTTTATTATTAATTTCTCTATTTAAAATTTGAAATGTCAAATATATATATGCACACATATATATAATTAAAATGATATCACATTACATGTCTAAAAATAAATGGAAATGGAAATGCTAAAAATTAAACATAGGAGAGTGAAAATACAAAAACAAATCAGCTTTTTCTCGAAAAAAAAAAAATAAAATAAAATTTTAGATAAAAAAATAGGTGCTTTGTTTATATTTTCATATTTTTAAATTCACCGTTAAATACAGTTCAGTTGCAATTTACTTGTGGTTAAATTTACTTTTACTTTTAAAAATATATGTAATACATTGTATGATTGTTTCACTTATTCGTAAACAAAGTTCATAGACCTAAAATTTTAATCGCCTCCTTTTTTGAGAATTAATAGAATTATATTTTCTAGTAGGGAAATGAATTCGTTAGTCAAAACAGCGTAATTTATATTTTTACATTATTAGTTAGATTGAATAAATCTGAAAAATGCGTAATTAATTAATCATCTTTTCTAAAAAAAAAAGCGTTTTTTTTTTGTTTGTTTTTTATCATTCTATCACATACGTTATTTACAATTTATCTTCTATATTAAATTCAATAATGTATTGATTTATAAGAATTTTATTAGATTTACACTAAAAATTTAAACAATAATGTATCATGTTTTTTTTTCTCTGATACATAAAATTTAATTATTATTAAACAATAAGAGTTCAATAATCTATTTTTTAATTTATCATTGTTTATAATAACACTGGTGTATACGATAAATATCAATATGATTTTTTTAAATCATATTTATTATTCCCTGTTACTTTATTAGTCAATAAACAAGGTTAAGCTAACTACAGTCTAAAAAAAAAAAATTACGTTAAATTTGTAATTAAATTTGTTGCTTTATTTCACTGCATCCTATTTTTTTAAATTCCTACAATAGTTATAAGAATTTATTAATAAATCACGTTGTGATTAATTTCTTACTTAGCGTTTAATGATTTAATATTTGAAATCAATTAATATATTTTTAAATCTTAATTTATTGCACTACGTTTGATACATTAGCAACATTATTTAAGATGATAATATTAAATCCGTTATGTGCTTAGCAAATGAATAATTGCACGAAATTTTTTCGGAAAGCACTTTCGTTTACTACATCTCAATGATCTAATAGTGTTCATAACGTGGAGTGGATATTTTAGATGAAATTTTTGTGATAGTTAATTAATTTTACACTATTAGTGTAAATGCATTTAAAATATCTTAATAATAAATCATATCGCGATTAATTTATTAATCATTTATCAGAGTTCAATGATCTGGAATCGAGTTGAATTTAAATTTTAAAATGTTGCATATAATTTACTGTACTACATAATATACATAAAATGCAAATATTAATTCTAATGTAATAATATTAATTCGATTGTGTGATTATAACAACTAACTAATTTCGTGAATTTCCTTTATAAATTATACTACTACTTTTGGCGACTAAATCAATTAAAGTTAAGTGATCTAATAATTTTTAGGACGTGCAGAATTTATGCATATTTTGCCATAATTAATTTATTTCACTATGCATAGTACTTGTCAAGTACTTATAAAAACTTATAAGATCATATTATTAAATCACATATTAATTTATTTGTCAGCCGTCAGAGTTCAATGACCTGGCATTTGAAATCAATTTATATTTTTCAAATTCGAAATAACTTGTTGTACTACATAATATACTCGATATACAAGCCGACATTTAAAAGTGGTGATAGTAATATATTAAATCTTTAGCAAATGAATAATTATAAGTTTTTCTCTAAAGTAAGTTACCTTCGTTCCCTATATGAACTAAAGTTCAGTGACCGAATAATGTTCATAACTTGCACAATATATTTTATTATTATTATTATTATTATCTAATTATTATTGTTAGTTTACGTCACTACATAGTGTTTGGGTTAATGCCAATAACATTTTATTACTAAGTACATCACAATAAATTCGTTAATCAACCGTCAGAGTTCAATGACCTGAAATCTGAGATGAATTTATATTTTTAATTTTCGCAGTTTATTTGCTAAACTACATAATATACTTGAATTTTAAACAATAATTAAAAAATGATAATGCATTAAATCAGTCACGTGATTAGTAGTTGTATAATTGCACGACATTTTTTTCTTTTAAAAAACTATGCTACTTTCGTTCACTATAGCAAACTAAAGTTCAGTGACCTAATAGTTTTCACAACGTGAACAAAGTTCTAGAAAAAGGTGATACAAAAAAACTTACCCCAGCAACATATAAAAAGAATTTTTACCAGATCCGCAGTAGGTTAAAAATTCCCCCAAAAAACAGAAGCTCGTCGAATGTTTCTCTGCTGTTCGGGAAAAGTTCGTTGACCGAATCTTCAGGGTCAAGACCAATGATCGAAACACACACGGGGTGGAACGTCCGAGATTGACTCCTTTTTCATCTAGAGAATTATTTTTCGGAAGTTGGCATCTTCGTATTGAGAAAAAAATAGGAAATTACAAATAATGAAAATTTGATTGTAGCACTGGATCGTGAAGATTTTGGTAATGTAATACCACCTGGCGTTGTTCATGGAGATTAAAGTACTGCATCGGGTTGGATAACCCGAATTCACCCGAAACCGACTCGATCACAAATCGCCGGGATTGTTTTCCGTTTCAAGTCGACCTTTGGTCGGGTAGGTTTTAGTTCGGGAGGGTTCGGGTTAATCCGATTTTTTGTTTTCTAAATAATTATGAACATGAAAATTTGATTGCAACGCTGGCTCGAGAAGATTTTCGTAATGACCTGGAGTTGTTGATGGACATTAAAGAACTGCATCGGGTTGGATAACCAGAATTCACCCGAACCCGACTCGATCACAAACCGCGGGTAATGTTTTCCGTTTCAAGTCGACCTTTGGACGGGTTGGTTTTAGTGGTTTTGGATTTGGGCTGGATTTTGACTCTTGGATGTTGGGTTCGGGTTAATCCGATTTTTCTTGCTAAATAATTGTGAATATGAAAATTTGATTGTAGTGCTTGGCTCGTGAATATTTTGGTTATGTAATACCATATGGAGTTGTTGATGGAGATTAAAATACTGCATTGGGTTGGATAACCCGAATTCACCTGAACCCGACTCAATCACAAACCGAAGGTAATGTTTTCCGTTTCGAGTCGACTTTTGGTCGGGTTGGTCTTACTGGTTTTGGATTTGGGCTGGATTTTGACTCTTGAATGTTTGGTTCGATTTAATCTGATTTTTTTTTCTAAATTTTACCCGAATTCACCCGAACCCGAACCGATCCCAAACCGCGAGTAATGTTTTCTATTGCGGGTCGACTTCAAGTCGGGTTGGAATTAATTGTTTTAGGTTCAGGCTGGGTTTTGACTCTTGCAGTTCGGATTCGCATAAAATAGATTTTTCTTTTTACACAATATTGTTTCATATACCGAACTCTATATTTGAATATAATTGAGTATATAAATACTCTGTTTTAATTTTTCTTCATAAAATAAATTTCAGAGATAGGTTCTCTGGAAAGTTTCAAAATGAGATTTGGATCGACGAAAATTATTTTGTCGGTTTTGGATCAACAAGAAACTTTTTTTTTTTTTTGGTCGGGTTGGAAAATAATTTTTTCCGTTGGGGAACGACTTCGGGTCGGGTTGCTTTTAATTATTTTGAGTTCGGGCTCTTGTATATCGGGCTCGGGTTAACCCCCTTTTTTTTTTTACAGAGTATTGTTTCAGATACATAAACTATATATTTGAATATAATTGAGTATATGATTGCTTAATGTAAATTTTTTACATAAAAGATAAAATTAATTTTAGATTAATATTAGATGTAATTATTACAATATTATTTTATATTACTTTTGCATAATTGTATTAAAATATAAATTTATTTTCTGCCACTTATAAGTTCTCTGGGTGGTTTTGGTTCAAAATTCGGGCCGATGAAAATTATTTTGACATATTCGGGTCGGATTTTGAATCTAAAATACAACATTTTCCGGTTCGGGTTGTTCATTAAATCTTCACTAAAGTTTTCCGTTGCGGGTAACTTTTTCACATAAAAGATAAAATTAATATTAGATTAATATTAGATATAATTATTATAATATTATTTTATATTATTTTTCCGTAATTGTATTAAAATATAGATTAATTTTCTGCCACTTATAAGTTCTCTGGGTGGTTTTGGTTCAAGATTAGGGCCGATGAAAATTATTTTGACAGGTTCGGGTCGGATTTTGAATAAAAAAAAAAAAAAAAAAAAAATCGGTTCGGGTTGTTTATTAAATCTTCACTAAAGTTTTCGGTTGTGGGTCTACTTTGGTCGGGTTGGTTTCAATTATTTCAGATTCGAGTTTGGTTTTGGCTCTTGCAGATCGGGTTCGGGTTAGCTCGAATTTTGAAAATAATTGTAGAATATCGTTTCAGATACAGAACTATATATTTGAAATAATTTAGTACACGGTTAGTTTCTATTAATTTATCTACATAAAAGATAAAATTGATGTAAGATTTAATTATATACTATTTTTTTTTCATATTTTCATTAAAATAGGGATTAATTGTCTTTCTATTTATGATTTTCTGGATGGCTTTGGGTCAAGATTCAGATAAGCCAAAATTATTTTGTCGAGTAAAACACTGTTTTTCGCGTCCGGTTAGTCTGTAACCCCATTTTCACAGGATTTCGGTGAAGATAACAATAACACAGCATTTTAAAAAAAAAACCCATAGGAGGAACTCAAGTAGTTATTCTGAACTAAATTAAACAATTTAGATTACCAATAATTAATAAATATTTATGTGAATAATTAATTGCTTCATCTAATTATTAATGACAAACAAACTATTTATATTACTATTTATAACGAACTAAATATTTTAAATATTTTAGATAAAACATTTAAGACACTGAAGTCTAGAGAATTATGAATATGAAGATAATGAGAAGGAAAACTTCGGAGAGATATATCCTCCTGATATAATAAAGAATTTCACAGAAGATAAATAGTTCTGGGAGTAACAGTAATTGTATTTCGCATTATAACACAGAAAAGCGAAATCTTCAAAAACTATTTAATACTAGTACGGCAAAAAATGAAACTACGGGTTGCAAATTTTAAATATTAAAAGAAAAGAGCTGAAAATAAAAGTGCGACTTGCAGAGCTGACATTGAGGTCCGTGATGTGTAGATTTATTCGTCAGAAATGTAATCAGTGTTTATAGTTCAAAGTTCTTTTAAGGGTGTATTCCAATCCAAACTGCTTATTTTCTGATTTACAGTCGAGTCTCTCTATAACGAAACTACATACATAGAATTTCTCTATATAACGAATTTTTAGTAGGAACGGTCCATTTTCCCATGATTTCATTAAAAACAGTCTCCATATAGCAAAATATCTATCTCTATATAACGAATTTTTTCATAAAATGTTTTTTTATTTATTCAGTTTTTAAAAAGCTTCCAAATCACATGGAATCCCATTTTTCATCACTGATTCCTGATTTATCGTTCAGTGCTGAGTTTTTTATCTTCCAGCTCATGGACTTAGGAATAATAAAAAATCTAAAGGTGCACTATAAGAAAAGAATTCTTAAAGAACTGATCATAGCTACTGAAAAAAAAAATGATTCCACTGAAGACTTCATTAGTCTTAGAAAGTGTGTTGCGGAACTTTATAAAGCCTAGAGATTTGATGTAACTGAAAAAACAATTTAAAATTGCTTCAAAAAGGCTGGTTTTTCTAAACTGGAGAATAATGGGGATTCTGATGACTAAGAAGATATAGCTTTGGCAAACTTAAAAGATAAATGGACATTAATTAAGGAACGCGGAAATGTCGAAGAAAATGTTATACTCTCTCTGATTTTTTGGAAGTGGATGACAATCTCACTATTGCGCAGTATCCTACTGATAGTGATATTTTAAGCAGCGTTATGAACAATGATGGTAAGAGTGACAATGAGCATGAAAACGAAAACGTACAACAAGAGAAAAAACCATCACGCAGTGAAATGATGACTTCTTTTGATCTTATAAGGACAGGACTTCAAGTGGAGGAAAATGTTCCCTATACAATTTTTCATTCCTTGCTAAAGTGTGAACATTTTTTCGAGAATCTAACAATTTTGAAATCAAAACAGCGAAAAATTACAGATTTCTTCGTATAAAATTAATGTAAGTTATCCTTATGTGATTTTTATTATGCTTTCAAAATAAATGTCTCTTTTCTTTTTTGAAACTGTTTAATTAAGAAATACAATATCAGGTTAATATTTATAGTTAAACATTTCAAATTCTTAATTAAGAAATACAATATTAGGTTAATATTTATAGTTAAACATTTCAAATTATTAATTAAACAACTCAAAAATAATTTTTGTTCAAAATTTACACATTAAATAGGAATTTTTACTTATTCTCTATACATCGAATTTCTCTATGTAACGAAATTTTTACTGGAACAATGGATTTCGTTATATAGAGACTCGACTGTATTTTTAAATTCAATTTTGCTCTCAAACGCATCAAACTGGCAAATTCTGTTATTTAGAAACTACGTAATGGGCTGTGCTTGTCGATTTTTGGATAAATGCAGAAAATATTGCAAAAAATGTTGTCAGAGTTGGCGTTTTGAAACGAATTTTCCGAAGCGGGAGATCTGGGGATGAAAAAAAATGGTCATACTGAGAAAATAATTGTTTAAAAATCAAATTCTAATTAATTGAGTGAAAAGTGAAATCACACGGTCTCATATACATCGCTTCAAAAATCACCTCAGCAAGTTTCATGTTTTTACTTTTAAAAATGAGTCTGAAAATGTCTCGGAAAATTTTCCGCTGTTGAGGGTGGAAAAATATATTTTCGAATACACCCTTAAAGATGTGAATTATCAAACATTGAAAGCAGAAAATATACTCGGAACAGCTCATGTGGTTTTAAAAGTTTGTATTTACAGTAGAGCGCCAATTATCGGAACTCCAATTAACCGAACTTCCAATTATCCGAGCAGTCTATTTCTCTCAAAAAAAAAGTTTTAAACCGAAATTCCATTTATCTGATCAGCCTATTTATCTTTTTTTTTTTTTTTTTTTTTTTTTTTTTTGTTTGTTTAATGATGAGATTGTGGATGAGATTTAAGATGAAAAAAAAATTGAAGAAATGAAAACGAATGCTCTGCAAATGACTCAGGTCCATCACATAACGAAGCCTTTGAATGTTTGGAAACAGCTATGAAATGGCTCGAACGGCAGAAGAACTCTGATCCTATTCAACTAACGTATTTAGAAAGAATTCGAGATATGGCAGCATTGGAAAGAACTTCTTCTTTTGAAGCACGCAACAATCGAATGCTTTTTTGCTTAAATTACAACTTCTGGAGTTCAGAAAAATGATAAAAAGAGAGAAAAAAAATTAAATGATAAAAAAGTAAAAAAAGTTTTTAAACACGCTAGCACTAACTGGTGCTGCCAGTCCTAAGCCTGGATAAACTGTTAAGGTTTTAGTATAGTCAGGAACATCCCTTAAATTGTCTGTCCATTTATCCGAATTTTTGCTTATCCGAACTAGGGTCGGTCCCGACTTGTTCGGATAATCGGCGTATTTGAATGGCTTGAACCCCTCCTTTTCTTACGCCCCGGAATTATAAATCTGTAATTTTGATCGTTAACGCAGACTCGTGAAGGATAACGTAATATCATATACAGTTGCTCATGATGATGGGCGTTATTTGTTAGCGTTTATGATGTTATTATTTTAGTAATGGGTTGTTTTTCCTTATTACTTCCCTGTTTGAGTATAAATTGCTTTTGGAGTTACTGTTATATTACGAAGCTTCTGTTTTATTACTTCGAGGTACATTTGTGGTTAAAAGAGGTTGTGTTGTAAGTTTATGTCACGTGACACCGAGGTCGCGGGTGGATATCGTGAAGGAAAACTCCCATCTAATATAATGCACAGTGATGTTCTGCGGTTAAATTTCAGGCTTTATTTAATTTTTTTAAATAAAAGACATTACGGAGAAAGATCGGAAAATTATTATAAAATATTTTTATTTGAATGTACCAATATATTTTCATAAAGTATTAGGTGTTTTGTATTTTAAAAAAAAACATAGTTTATATGTATATTATTTTTACTCAATTTTTCTTTGCTTATTCATTTTCTTTAACTTTATTTTTGACTATTTTCTCCAAATTTAAACTTTACGCATTTATAAAGCATTGTCTTCAATACTTTTTAAAAAATGTAAAAAAAAAAAAATAATAATCTTTTAATTGATGTTTATTATACTTTGATTTTTTTTTAATTCTCAAATCTTGATTTAGCTTTGTTCATTAGTCGCTTTAGATAACTTAATCATAACTATTTAAAATCTATCACAAACGTCATATAGTTACAGTATAAATAAAATAATATAAATTTATAAGTAAGTTATTAATAATAGTAATAATATAAATCTATAAATATTTTATTTATTTTATCAGTATGAACTTATATTTACATCCCCCTTTCAAATAAATAAATAAATAACGGAAAAAATATAAAAGAATAATGTATTTTTTTTACTTATTTTCTTTTAAAGAATTATTTTATCTGCAACAAGTAGAAAAATTCAATAAAATATAAAGCATAAAATAAAATCATTTTATTCCCAAGGACTGATTTACATCCCCCCCCCCCCCCCCCCATTTTTTTAATGTATTAATATTCATTCATTTCACCCCAAACGCTAATAGCCATATTCTTAAATAAGAAAAATAGCAATTCTCTACCGTATTTTACTTTAAACAAAGACAAATACAGCTTAATGGTTACGTTCTTTCTTTAATCACAATAAACAATTTACATTTCGTACAAAAAGAATAACAAATAAAATAAAGTAAGACATTTCAAAAAGTAAATCATACTTATCACAGAGTAGATTAAATTACTTTTACTGTTCCTTTAGATCTAGTGTTCCATTTTAGTGGATTACACCATAAATGATATAAGGGAAAAAAAAAAGAAAAACGAAAACCATAATTAAAGGCTTCTTAACGAACATCTTAGACGGATTAAATAGTTTTATTATAACTACTTTTCTCATGATCCGATTAGTAATCGAATTTAAATGCTGCCTCGTTTACTATTTGACGTTATCAGATCGAGGTTATTCGCGTCAGAGGCTTTACCTTATCTTTCTTTCCATCACTTTTGTTGGATATGTCCGCATATTTATATATTGTTTTCTAATTGATAAAAATTGTATTTGATGTTCAAATAATTTCTAATATTAATCTTACTACTACTAATAATACTAATAATAACAATAATAAAAAGGACAATAATAATAATAATAATAATAATAATAATAATAATAATAATAATAATAAAGGACATTATTATTACAATTGCTCATGGCTATGAAATTTTGGTAAAATATTCAACAAAATTTTTCTTCTCATGATCCGATTAGTAATCGAATTTAAATGCTAACTCGTTTACTATTTGAAGTTTTCAGATCGAGGTTATTCACGTCAGAGGTTTTACCTTATCTTTATTTCCATCATTTTTTGTTGGATATGTCCGCATATTTATATATTGTTTTCTAATTGATAAAAATTGTAGTTGAACATAATAATAATAATAAGAAGAAGAAGAAGAAGAAAGGACATTATTATATTACATTTGCTCATAGCTATGAAATTTTGGTGAGATATTCAACAAAATTTTTCTTCTCCTGATCCGATTAGTAATCGAATTTAAATGCTACCTCGTTTACTATTTGAAATTTTCAGATCGAGGTTATTCACGTCAGAGGTTTTACCTTATCTTTCTTTCCATCATTTTTTGTTGGATATGTCCGCATATTTATATATTGTTTTCTAATTGATAAAAATTGTAGTTGAACATAATAATAATAATAATAAAGGACATTATT
This sequence comes from Maratus speciosus, assembly GCA_963932465.1. Classification (NCBI taxonomy): domain Eukaryota; kingdom Metazoa; phylum Arthropoda; class Arachnida; order Araneae; family Salticidae; genus Maratus; species Maratus speciosus. The sequence goes on from OZ010798.1 coordinate 202,608,974, forward strand.
ATTACATTTGCTCATAGCTATGAAATTTTGGTGAGATATTCAACAAAATTTTTCTTCTCATGATCCGATTAGTAATAGAATTTAAATGCTAACTCGTTTACTATTTGAAGTTGTCAGATCGAGGTTATTCACGTCAGAGGCTTTACCTTATCTTTCTTTTCATCATTTTTTGTTGTATATGTCGGTATATGTATATATTGTTTTCTAATTAATAAAAAGTAAAGTTGTTATACAAATAATTTCTAATATTCATCTTACTAACTTTAATAATAATAATAATAATAATAATAATAATACAGGACATTATTATTACATTTGCTCAATAATGGCTATGAAATTTTGGTGAGATATTCAACAATTTTTTCTTCTGATAATCCGATCAGTAATAGAATTTAAATGCTACCTCGTTTACTATTCGAAGCTATCAGACCGAGATTATTCACGTCAAAGGGCCTTATCTTTCTTTCCATCATTTTTTGGTGGATATGTCCGTATATCTATGTATTGTTTTCCAATTAATAAAAAGTAAAGTTGGTGTCCAAATAGTTTCTAATATTCATCTTATTAATTGTAATAATAATAATAATAATAATAATAATAATAATAATAATAATAATAATAATAATAATAATAAAGGACATTATTATTACATTTGCTCAATAATGGCTATGAAATTTTGGTGAGATATTAAACAAAATTTTTATTCCCATGATCCGATTAGTAGTAGAATTTAAATCTACTAAAAAACAACTTTTCAAAAGTAAAAAAAAAAAGCCAAGCAAAAAAAAAAGAAAAGAAAAAGGGGGAAAGTTGTGGCTAAAAAATAGTGTGATATCAGTTTCCCAAGCTTATATTATGTTACTTATTTAACATTTTTTATTAAAAATTTACCATACGTAAGCCGAGTACCTAAGTATGCGTTGATAGAAAGCCTTTTCTCCTTTACTAAATACATCATAACGTGTTTCTGAAAATTAATTTTTTTTAAATTATGCATGATGGGCTTGGCGGCCATCTTTCCATATTTTACACAAATTTCTAAGCACACAACTACATTGTTAAGATCGGAAATTCGAAATTGTTGCTAAAGCAAACATTTTATGCTTTTAATTTATGGAAATGAGTGCCTAGAAATTTGTGTCTTAAAATAAAGTTGAAGTAACTTCGGGTTTCATCTTATGATTCTCTTTTTTCAGAGGGGGTTAATTAATTAGTTAAAGCAGTAAAAATCATTTTTTTTTTCAAAATAAAAGACTTTCTTAATTTATCTGTCTGTAGCCAAAACTAGAAGTTCAAAATTCTTAATAATGCAAACATATTACCAGCTTGTCTGCTTAGAAATTTGTGTAAAATATGGAAAGATGGCCGCCAAGCCCATCATGCATAATTTTAAAAAAATTAATTTTCAGAAACACGTTATGATGTATTTAGTAAAGGAGAAAAGGCTTTTTATCAACGCATACTAAGGTACTCGACTTACATATGGTAAATTTTTAATAAAAAATGTTAAATAAGTACCATAATATAAGCTTGGAAATTTGATATCACACTATTTTTTAGCCACAACTTTCCCCTTTTTTCATTTCTTTTTCTTTTTTGCTTGGCTTTTTTTTTTACTTTTGAAAAGTTGTTTTTTAGTAGATATCAGTTCTTTTTTTAAAACAGATTATGATTTAAACAGATAATTGAAATAATGCTACTCGCTAAAATTAGTCCTTGTATAGCCTTTATAAGCAGGGAACAAACACAATAGTATACATTTTGTTTACCTATCATGCATTTTTTAGAGTAATTAATAATTTAAAAGTAACGAAAGTCAATTTCTTCTTTCAAAGTATCAGTCTTTCTCAATTTATATCGCCTTAAAATTTTCTATGAAGGATGAAAATTTAGTAAAAATCAAATAGATTCAAAATAAAATATATATTTACAGTTAGTCTGTCAGTTAATTGTTTGTTCTAACTTTTTTTTTTGCTGACGGTTTTGCAAAATAAATTTACCTTTACAAATACCTACGGATAATACGAGAATGAAGCCCTGCAGGCATCTAAAGAATCGAAGATCTGTCTAAAGAAGTAAATCTAGCAATTCTAGACATGATGATGAAACATTTTTGATAAAAAAAATCTAAAAATTTAAAGATATAAACTGTACATATAACTTCATCTTCATTTAGATCGTGTTATAGAGAAGAAAGAATAAATATGTAATTTTACTCAAGTCTGTTTATCCATACATATTTGCATGTGAGAATATAATTTCGTATAAAAATTCCCGTAAATTGATTATCTTTAATAGTCTATTATTAAAGCCGCATAAACATTAGAATTAAATTTTTTCCAGTTAAAAATTGCCTGAAATCTGTAGTCTTATCGTTCGTCAAATTTGTTATATGTTTTTTTTTAATACCCAGGCACCTTTTCTAAACTCTGACAAAAGATCACAGAAATACTGAAATTATCCAAATACTTATATCTTTCTATCGTATTTCTTTTTTTGAAGGGGGGGGGGGGGGTTGAGGAAGGGCGCTTAAGAACTTCGTTTTGTTCTTAGAATTCTGAATTAATCATTGAAAAGATCTACCTTCATAAGTCTTGTTGCAGAATTTTCATTAGCTAAGAGTTGCATCAACTTATACATCATGTGAATACATTAAATTACTTTTGTAAAATACTAGATGGGAGCCATTGATATTTTCAGAGTATTTGCCTACATTTTAAACTTAAGTCATTTACAACTATTCATTAATTTTCTATACGAATTAAAGAAGTCGTTGTTTCCATGGCAACTGTAACTTTCACTATTGCTTGTTTGTTTGTTTTATTGAACACATATATATCAGATCACGTGGGGATCACGGCGGGATTCGAACCCGCCCCCACCTACGTTCTCAAGCGATTAGCGGCGTGGTGTCTTACCCACTCAGCCACGGTGGGCCACTATTGCTTTCTCTAATACCCAGATACTCAAATTTAACCAGCTGCGCTTAGAATCATGCTCATAACAGAGTACATTTATATGTAAGAGTGATGACACATATGCAAAAGTCGTGTACTCATATTCAAGTTTTTGTCCAAAGCACAGTAACTCAGTTTTCAGTAATAGACGTGGAAGATTTCGATTAAACTAACCAGAAAAGTTTAAAAGCATTGGCTTTCTGATTTGATTTTATTCAAAATCGTCTTAACCAACCAAAGTTAAAGTCCGGGATCCAGATAAATTTTTCTCTGTTAGTAAAATTAGATTGACCAATCAGTAGCCTCCATCCTTGCAGGCTTATCGGTGTTTACTGCAAACATAAAAAAGTTTTCAAAAATGCAGGCTTCTGATTGATGAATCTCATCTCGCTAATAGCGTAAAATCTATCTTGATCCGGGCCTATTCAACGTCCTTTAAATATTCGAGAAAGCCTTGACAAGTCAGGAAAATATCACACAAAGCAGGCAAAACAAAGAAGAAAAATCATTCATTGGTTCGTTCATATCCACGAGCCAATGAATGATTTTGTTCCTTTGCTTTGCCTGCTCTGTGTGATGTTTTCGTGACGCGTGTCAAGACTTTCTCAAATATTTAGGGGGCGTTGGTTTATTTCACCACCATGAAGCTATGAAAGGAGAGGAGCAGACATGTCAATCTTCCCGTGTGAAAAACTACATACCAAAAAAAAAACGAGTTCTATCCCCCTCTTCTGCCCTTTTCTCTCTTGATTTTGACCGATAGCAGCCCATTTAGCAGTCTCCAGTGCAAGATGCAGCTATATATGGCGGACGCAAGGGGGAGGGTGTTAGCGTGACCAATGATATAATAGGCCAGTTCATGACGTTTAAAAGTCACACGGAGTTGGATCATCTTTACACGATGATTAGTACAAAGCAGTGCGCCGATTTTTTTTGTGTCCATTGCCATGTACAGATAATCAACTCCGTGTGACGTGATGAGCTGGCCACACTTTCGGAACAGCTTCAAATGACGTCATCTATATCTACTTCGAGGCAAACGAAAAAGGACAGGCTACCGCGGTGCTACAGCGTCTAGAATATAGTGTGGAAATCCAATCAGTCGATCACAGCGATATCTGCAGGATATTTCCCAAAACTCCAAGACAATTTGATCTAGACGCTGTAACATTTTTTTTTTTTTTACGTTTTATTAACTTACATTTGACCTGTGTGCTTGGCGTCAAACCCGCTGTAAGAATACGATGTTTACTTTGAAATTTGAAAATATATAGCAGATGTCGCTGCGATCATCTCCCTGGATTTCAGCGTCAGTGCACATTTAAGGGATACACTTTTTAGCGGTTCTTGGATAGCAAATTTCCACATTATGTATTCTAGACGCTGTAGCGGTGCATTACACATGTCTCTTTCTTCTTTAAAAAATATCCTGCAGATGTCGATGAAAATGACTGTTTGGAATTCGACATCGTTGTACATTTAAGGGATTCAATACTTCCGCGCTTTTTTAAGTATTGCTGGGATAGTCGATTTCTACAACATATAATCTAGACGCTATAACGGAGCTATAGTTTCTAGAAGATATTGTTTAAAAATCGGCTTATTAAAAAAGTGCTAAAAAATTGTATCCCATAAATGTTGAACGAGGCTGAACGACGAATGTCGATTACAGCGACATATGGTAATTCCAACATAACTATTTCAAAAGAAAACTTTTCGCTCAGAGAAGATCTAGAAAATGTTGCTCCTATCGACATTTGCCCTTCAGTATTTTTCAATATTTATGGGATTCAATTTTTAGCACTTTTTAAAGCATTACTGGAATAGCCGGTTTCCACACTATGACCGTGATCTAGGTAGATTTTTCTCTGTTGTCGTAACGAGATTGACCAATCTGAAGCCAGAATTTTTGCTAACTTTTCACTGTTTGTAAAATTGTACCTGGATCCCGACCTATATCTCTAGACGCTATAACTGAGCTACAGCGCCTAGAAGATACAGTGTGGAAAACGGCTACAAAATAGTGCTAAAAAATTGAATCCCATAAATGTACAACGATGCTGAATAACAAGATGTCGATCGTAGCGCAATCGTAGTGATTTAAAAACGATAGTCATTCTGAAAGAGACTTTTTAACCTATTTCAGGTCAGTCCTTAACTAAATTAGCTTATAACAGACTAAAATATCTTATATTTATAGTTTCTGATATTTAACATTCTATAATTTTTGAAAACACAGGGTTTATATTGAGAAGAGTTACGAGATGGCGCTCGTATCAGTATATTGCCGCTGAGCATTGTTGGAGATTTATGGGATACAAGTTTTAGCACTTTTTAAAGCATTATAGGAATAGCCGTTTTGCACACTGTATCTTCTAGGCGCTGTAACTGAGCTCAGGAATAGTACAGAAAGCAAACTCCGTATTTTGATACATTAAGGCCGGGATCTAATTAGGAACAAGTGTGTCTCTGTAACGAAGTAGCGACATACGGCCAATAAATGTTTATTGGTAAAAGTGATAAAAACAAATCGTTAAAGTTCTTTGCGAGCATGCCATTATCGTCAGGTTAATGCATGCTGAATTATTTCCCTAGCCTAATAGAGATCGTCCGTGCGCGTATCTTCTAATGGAGGATATTCCAAATATGGTTCGAGGCTGAAAAAGTCACGTGGTACCGGTAATTTACCCAAAGAATTTCTAACTGATAAGAAAGGAAACAGGAAACTACACTGTTAAAAATATCGTGAAAAATTACCTCGGTTCTTACAGGTTCTCTATTTTCTGACCAATGAGAACGCTACATAAACGCCTATGAAGCGTTCTCATTCGTCAGAATACAGATAGCCTTTAAAAACAGAGGTAATTTTTCACGATATTTTTAACAGTGTACTACTGCTTTCTCCCATGAACTGTTTCATTGCTAGCGGGGATTTACATTACGTAGACGGAGCCTTCCCTTCTTTACGCTAGACGTTCTTGCCTTGACCATGTGATCATAACGTAGATTGAATATCCTCTATTCAAGAAAGCGAATTGCCGTACTTTCGACAAAAACTTGAAATGAGAATGCCTCCTGTGCATATATCACCACTCTTATGTATAAAGGCTCTCTGTTATGGTGTTATTGCAGTTGTAGAAAATATCCTGCAGATGTCGCTGCGATCTGCATATTACAGCAGTATCATTGCACATTTAAGGGATACAATATTTTAGCGCTTTTTTAAGTATTACAGGGTTAGCCGATTTCAACACTATATATTTTAGGAGCTATAGTTTCTGAGCACTGTTGGTTAAATTTCGATATTTGTGTTTTAGAGTGAGCAATAGAGAAAAGTACTAAAACTATTGAAACAACTTCTTTAATATTGAGTATAGCAAAGGAGTTCAGAATCAATGCCTTAAATAGTTTCGAATATGCACTGTTGTTATGACATCAATACCCTTCCTGGATGTGGAAATGCAAAATTGTGTTCAAGATAATTGGCCGCAATCTAGATAGATTTTTCGCTGTTAGCGAAACGAGATTCATCAATCAGAAGCTTGCACTTTTGCGAACTTTTCGCTGTTTGCAGCAATGCAAGCTATTGATTGGTGAATCCCGTTTCGCTAACAGCGAAAAATCCATCTTGATCCCAGCCTAGATTTCTGTAAACATTGCACTTCATCCATGGCACTAAGAAAATGACTCAAAACTTTTATGACATAGACCGGGATCCAGAAACAGCAAAAATTCTCAAACATTCTGGCTTCTGATTGGTCAAACTCATTTCGCTAACTGCGAAAAATCTATCTGGATCTCGGCCATAGTTTTCTTCGATGAAATCAATGCAAAAGGATAATATAAAAGAATTTTAAAAGACTTCTAAAATGGTTTGGCGGTTTATCGCTGTTTGGCATAATTTAAAAACTTTAGAATTAATTAACAGTTTTTCGCTAATTAAGAATAGAAAATTTGTGTTTTTAAAGCTGAATTTTACAAAAGCACGTAGATTGAGTAAATATCTGTCCAAAAATGCAATCCTTACTTTTTTATGTCCATTATTTAAGTCTCTACCTCGATTGAAGCATAAATTGTGACGAAGAAAATAAATCGGTCATTTTCAGTATCTCGACGTTATTTTAAAAAATCTATATCTCTGTTTATAATTAATTTATGAGGATGCATTTGATCTCAAATTGAAGATCTTTTCCATTAGGTTCTTCTGGTTTTGGTTTTATTTTTTTGCGATGATTGGTTCTTTTGATATGGGAAATTTTACGCTGGCATGTTTGGTTGATTTTACATGGAGAAGTTGTCATCAGTATAATAAGCAGTTACGGTGTCTTGCGTCTTATTCTTGGCGTTTGTTTGTTTGGCGAGGTTAGCATTTTTTTTTCAGCTTGGCTTGGCAGAACGACCGTCCTGCTTGATGTTACCGCATTTACTATTCGAAGCTGTCAGGTCGAGATTTTTCACGTCAAAGAGTTTACCTTATCTTTCTTTTCATCATTTTTTGTTTGAAGCCGTATATGTACATATTGTTTTGTAATTACTAAAAAGTAAAGTTGATGTTCAAATAGTTTCTAATATTCATCTTACTAACTTTAATATTAATAAGTATAATAATAATAATAATAATAATAATAATAATAATAAAGGATACACTAACATTTGCTCAATAATGTCTATGAAATTTTTGTGAAATAGTGAATTTTTTTTTTCAAATATTGGATTATTTCCTAATAATCAGAAATACATAGTAAAAACTAATATCAATACTTATGTAATAATGTAAAATACTGGCAGAATATTGGCAATATTTTCAATTAGAAACCTGTGTGTAATCTGACTATTATAATAATTGTAATATTGGAATTAAATTGGCAATATTTACCGATGGTAATATTTACTGATGATGATATTTATTATAGGTTATATTAGTACAGAAATTTTTCCAATATTTCCATTTCATAATTAATAAATCTTGAATGTTTATAATATTCTTCCAATATAGGTAATTCGTTTTAAATATTTCCAGCATGAAATTAAGGATTGCAAAGTCAACGCAATTTTAGGCTAGTTTTAGATATAGATAATAGAGAATATCAATAAATAATTAGGTTGAGATTTTTTCAATTAATTTTTAAAGTAACGTTCAAAAATTATACACGCAGAGTGTAATTAAAATGCCAAATTAATAAAAATCGTTTAAAATATTTATATAAACGTCTCTGCAATAATTAAAAAGGTTTTTTTTATTTATTTGTAGAACACTTTTTTTTATTATAATGCACTATTAAATATTTTCATAAAAACAAGGTGCATGCACTCCTTGGTATTTCGAAGAGGTCTGGCTCACTGTTAAAAATTTCTGGGAAAAAAACAGTCTCTGTAAATTTACACTATTTCTCTGTTAAATGAATTCGATGAGTTTATCGGTCATCATTTTACAGATCGGATTGCCATGTCTTTATTTAAAGGTATTTTTATCATTGTTATAAACTTTGATTCAAAGTGCACACTTTTAAAATTAAATGGCACAACAGTTCAAATTCAATCAAAAAATTCACTGATTTCGAAAAATAAAATAAAAATAAATTATTATCATTAAAAATAAATTAAATAAATTTACAGAGTTTTGTGTATTTTTATCGATATGAATTAACAGAGTCTACTGTAAATACTACTGAAGAATTTCTGTTTTCTAATCTCTGTAATTTTACATAAGACTTATAATGGATTACGAGTACATTCTCTTTAATTTCATAGAAATTTTTTAACAGTGCACTCCAAATTCTGTATAGAAAACTTTGTTTAATATTTAAATAGTAGACTTTGCAATGGTTTCGTTTAATTGCAATATTCGTGTACACCGTAAAAAAAAAAAAAAATAAATAAAATAAAATAAAAATAAAAATCTGTTAATTTTGCAGAAAATAAAACATTTAGCTAGGAAGCCAATAAAAAACTGTTTATTTTACGGAAATATCTGCATTTATCATGATTTTTCTGTTATTATAGAAAATTCTGCCCGCAAGTCCGTATTAAATACAGAGTATTTCCGTAAAATAAAGTTTTTCTTACTGGTGTCATGACTGACAGTTTTTTAATGTAAAATCATCAGATATATTTATTTATTTATTTATTTATTTTACAGTTTTATAATTTTATGCGTTTAAATAAGGAGATAATTTATTTTTTATGTGTTAAAACTGTATGCATTCTGTGAACAAAAACTTCTTTTCATATAAAAAAAAAAGATAATGTGAATTATTTTTACCGTAAAATAACGCATTAAATTGATTTTATTCTAAACTTAATGCAACAATATATCAGGAACATGGCTGAAAGATTAAACATAATAATTTTTCATATAATTTTTCTTTCTTCTATTTTTAACCGCATTAATTCTCTACGAATTAAGGATTGTAAACAGAAAAGCTTCTGATAATGTCATATTAATAAAAATCAGTTTTGGAGAACGCGAAAATATTATTGATGTAATTAACATTCATATTAACATGATTAAACATTTTCATTTAAGTTTATTCAGTTTTCTAAATTTGAATTCGTTGCATATTAAACGCTTCGCGTGTAAAGGTTAAGGGTCGTTAACCTCGGAATTATTTACCATTTTCGGTTTCAAATTTGTAGCATGTTTCTATACTTTATGAAAACACACAAACAGAATATAAAATAAATATTCATAATAATTAAATTAATTAATCTTGTTATTTAGATGTAGTTATAATCAACTGTATATTGTTTAGTTGAATGTGCGAATTGATTTTGCAAAATAAATAAAACTAAAGTACCTTATTAGTGAATAGTTATTTTGAAATTTTTATTTCTGTTGAAACTTTATAATTTGATAACTATATTTCATTAAGTACAACATTTCAGTTACTATACTCTAAACTTGTTAACTAATAATAAAATTTTGTCTTATAATACTTGATTTAATTGGGTATAGTTAGAATAGAATGTTATAAAGATTTCTTAGAAATTGCATAATGTAATTAACATGTTTACGATTTTTTTTTAAATATTCTTTTCAAGTTTTTCTTATTTCAAAAACATTCATCAGAAGTCACTCACCTCTTTATATCGATATCTTTCCTTTTTAAATATATTTTTATATTTTTAATAATATTTTGTAGAATGCATTATTTACGGGAACACATTACTGTATACAAGGTAGTTTCAAAACAATAATCAATTTTGATTTTGTATAGCAATGTAAAAATGTCCATAAAATTAACAAAATTAATTTTCTCTTACTAATTTTATGAAAGATTATTATATTAGTAAAGTTTTAAAAAGTATTTTCATTTCTTAAAATCAACCAAATACTCATTAATCTGTCTATTAATCAACCAAATAATAGTAAACAATAAATGATTTTCAGTTTTTCTTTATTTTTTTCCATTTTCATTTTTATCTTTTTCCATAAATAATATTTTTTTCTCAACAATTCACAATAAACGCTTTAATTACAGTATAAATAATATATACAAGATAATTATAGTTTTTACGATACATCGAAACTGATTTAATTGCTTACGATATATTAAAATTTTTCAAAATGTTCTTTTAATATATTTTTTTTTCTTTAAAAGTGTTAATAAAACATTAGTGTTAGTAAAAAAATAGTATTGTTAATAATAATAAAAAAGAATATATTTTTAAATTAAGCTGTAGTAGATGCATTTTTTTCTTATTTTAAGGTGTATTTATTTTTTTCAAGTGCACTTGAAATAATAATAGATTTTTTGAAACACAAATAACCAAAAATCTTTTAATAAAATAGTATTTCGCTTAACGAACAGTGATACGTTTTAACATAATTTTGAACAATATTTATAATGTCATGACTTATTGACCTGATCGCAGTGTAGGTTCACATCCGTTCTAATTCACCCTTTTAAAGATTAACGCAGTGGGTCGTTCACCCCTCTAAAAACCCCACATATTTCTGGTAACAGAATGCGTTAAATATAATTTGTATTAATTATTAGAATTTTTTAAAAATTAGACATTATTATTTTTTAATTTAATCGGAGAAAACTTGTTAAATTTCTACACGTAAAAGAAAACTCGGCTTTATTGTTGAATGAGGTCGTTCACCTTTATGACGAACAGTCAGTTCGGGCTTGTTTAGTGAGATTTTATGCAATTGTATCTAGCATGAATAATTTTTTTAAGCGTTAATAATATAAGATTGCAATTATTTTTGTTCGGTACTTCAATACTATTCCCTTTTTTTTTTTTTTTTTTTTTTTAATTAAATAAAAGGTAAATTACTAAAAATAATGTATGAACATTTTAATAATTCGTGTTTGTTTGTTATTTATTTTTTCTTTGATACGGAACTTTTATTTCAGAGAAGAATAAAATAACTATAGTTTCTTACTTTACAAACAGCATCATTAAAAGTGAGGAAATTCATGAAATTATAAATGAAATGAATAATTATAAATATTATCTCCTCGTGATCAATATTTTGTAAATTATTAATTTTTATTTAATTGGAGAGAACTTGTTAATTTTTACCAGTAAGAGAAATCTCAAGTTTATTGTTGAATGCGGTCGTTCACCTTTATACCGAATCGTCAATTCGGTCTTGTTTGGTGGAATTTTATGCAATTTTATCTAGCGTGAATCATTTTTTAAAGCGGTAATAATATAAGTTTCTTATTATTTTTATTCAGTACATCCATAATATTCCGTTTTATTTTTATTAATTTGCTTTTTAATTAAATAAAAGTAAATTAGCAAAAGTAATTTACGAATATTTTAATAATTCGTGTTTGTTTGTTGTTCATTTTTTTCTTTCGTATTACGAAACTTTTCTTTCAGAGAAAAATCAAATAACTATAATTTGTTACTTTACAAACAGCATCATTAAAAGTAAGGAAATTCATAAGAAACAAAAATATAAATTATTATCTTTCCATGATCAGTATTTTGTAAATTATTAATTTTTAATTTTGTCGGAAAGAACTTGTTAAATTTCTATCAGTAAAAGAAATCTCAACTTTATTGTTGAATGAGGTCGTTCACCTTTATACCAAATTGTCAATTCGGGCTTGTTTGATGGAATGTTATGCAATTTTATCTAGCATGAATCATTTTTTAAAGTGGGAATAATATAAGTTTCTTATTATTTTTGTTCGGTACTTCCATAATATTCCTTTTTACTTTTATTAATTCGCTTTATAATTAAATGAAAGTAAATTACTAAAAATAATTTATGAACATTTTAATAATTCGTGTTTGTTTGTTGTTTATTTTTTCTTTGATACGAAACTTTTATTTCAGAGAAGAATAGAATAACTATAATTTCTTACTTTACAAACAGCATCGTTAAAAGTGAGTAAATTCAGGAAATAATAAATAAGATGAAAAATTATAAATTATTATTCCCTCGTGATCAATATTTTGTAAATTATTAATTTTTAATTTAATCGGAGAGAACTTGTTAAATTTCTACCAGTAAGAGAAATCTCAAATTTATTGTTGAATGCGGTCGTTCACCTTTATGCCAAATCATCAATTCGGGCTTGTTTGGAGGAATTTTATACAATTTTATCTAGCATGAATCATTTTTTAAGCGTTAATAACATAAGATTGCAATTATTTTTGTTCGGTACTTCAATTACTTTTTATTTTTATCATTTTTTTAATAATTAAATTAAGGTAAATTACTAAAAATAATTGACGAATATTTTAATAACTCATGTTAATTTGTTGCTTATTTTTTTCTTTCATACGAAATTTTTCTTTCAGAGAAGAATAAAATAACTATAATTTCTTACTTTACAAACAGCATCATTAAAAGTGGGAAAATTCATGAAATAATAAATAAAATGAAAAATTATAAATTATTACTACCTCCTCGTGATCAATATTTTGTAAATTATTAATTTTTAATTTAATCGGAGAGAACTTGTTAAATTTCTACCAGTAAAAGAAATTTCAACTTTATTGCTGAATGAGGTCGTTCACCTTTATGCCGAAATGTCAATTCGGGGCTGTTTATAATTCGACTTTTTAAAATCCTTGAGTTTTGCTACTTTTCGGCATTGTAAAACAAAACAAAATAGATAAAACTGGAGAATTTAATGCAATTATTTTTTGCAATGACAAACTGTGTAAACTAATTCAGAGAAATGGAAAACAATTAAATTTAATTTTAGTTTCTAATTGAATAAGGTGATTATTTAAACACACCAAACATGTAAAATAAATAACGATTTAAAAAAAAAAATTAAGGAAAATACTTTATTGATATTTTTAATGAAGTAATTATCAACATTTGTATAATAGTTCTTATGATGAGTTAATCCTTTTTTCTTACAGTCTAATTTATTTTGTGTCAGTTTACAATCATCAAAAGTAATTTTTGTTCAAATCATTACTTACTTTTTAATCATTTGTAATACAGATGATAAAATTTAAAGATTATAAATTTATATTCATTTGCAGTTATTTAAATATTACTTTAAAGTATATTTAACCCGACAAAACTAGCAATCTAGTATGGAAGCCTGAGGTCGTTAACCCTTATTGTAGTTTCCCTAGTCTCAGGTAATCTAAGTGTTATGTAAGAATTTTACTCATAATTTTCACGTATAAATTCAATTAAATGTTTAAAGATTGTACCTAAAATATATCTTTAAATGTCATGGGTATTAAAATTTCATAGTAAATATATGGCGTTATTTGTATTAAATACGCTAGTATTTACAGTAAATATTCAAATAAATAAAATAAAACTTAAATATATGAGTTTTTTTTTTTATTACTGCAGTTAAACATTTTATTTTACTGCTGAGAATTTCTTTAATCATTTAGTTTTACGGCTAATAAACCTTTCTTTCTTATAAATTAATCCTTTGGAGGCCAAATACACCCTTAGTTTTAGGGCTAATAAAATTTTCTATTTGATAAATTAATCCTTTCGAGGTCAATATACACTCTTTTAAGATTATTATAACTTACGAACAAGGCTTAAATCTTTTTAATCAGGATTCCTGTGTTAACTTGTAATTAATTTCTGAAACGCATTGTTAGTATCACATAATCTCATCTTTTGAATAAAAGTACCAAGTTATGATAATTAAACGTGACTATAATTCTGTCAACGTCATTTCAAATTAAGTCATGAATTGGCTGCTTTAAATGATGTTCGAAGTATCACTAAATGCATTTATCAAGCTACTTAACCAACGTCGGCAGACATCTAACAAAATTGCAACATTGTACATTAATCCGATTTGCTGCCAGATTTGTACCACGCTCTCTAATTTGCTCAGAGTGAAATTGTGTAACTCCGGTTGTTCACCTTTTAAATCTTTAAATTCCAGTTTCGTTTTCAGGCAGTTTAAAGGATTTTAGTTAATGTTTTTTAAAGAGTTTTAAACGAAAATAATAATTTGTCACACTAATAACATAATCCCTTAAGGTTCTGCTAATTATATATTTAATGCATCTGTTTGGAGATAATATATTAGTTGGTTATTCTTTTAAAGAAGACTCCTTGTTTTCAACGATTTAGAAGATAAATTTTAGTATTTCGTCAATAGTACCTATGGCAAATATTCAGAATTAATTTATCAACGTCACATGTGCAATAGTTTTTCAATAGCACACGTGACGTTGTAGCTAGAACATACAATATGGCTATAAAGTGGGGAAATGTTATGAGGAAAAAATTTACAATTTTAATGATGAATATTTTTTTTAAATATGAAAATACCTAAACATGGAGAAAGTTAGTGTAAAAGATATCGCCTTACAGAAAAAAATGCTAATTGTCATGTAAGAATATATTATTATTAATAAAATCAAGTTCAGTTAGAAGAAATTTAACATCAGGGGACTTCAAGATAAGGTTCGTGCTAATGAAATTTTTGATTCTGCACTTTTTATTTTTAGATTTTATTGCAATTGGTTTGAAGTAAATTGTTTCTAATTTACTGTATGAAATAAATATTGTTTATCTAGTGCGTCTGTTGCTACAATTCGAACAACTGTACCTTTCTGAATTTTGCTTCTGATGTAAGTTATTAAGATCTCTCGTGATTAAACAAACTCCACTCACAAGAAGTGAACGCTTAGAGAAGATCATCTGCTCCGGCCCTTCACCCCACGAGATTCCGAAACTTCCAGAAAGGAGTGAACGACCCTCGCGCTAAACCTTTCGCGTTGGCCACGGAAACAATTCACCTTCTTGATTCTGATGGCCCAATGACAGGAAAAAACAAAAATCTCTGTACATCAGATTGAGGTGAACTCAACATTAATAGGTGTATTCAAAGGGAGAGGGTGATTTATTGTATTCTTTATTGTATTCGAATCTTTGACTAAGAGATAAGTCTTACGTCATGTCTAGCGAGTTATGCACGTGACGATGCCCATTAGCTTATTCTTCCACGGAAAAGGTAAACCTGGGTTTGCGATGTTATCACATTCGGTTATCGAATGATGTTATGAGAAATATTAATACAACGAAATTTGCCTATTTTAAAATATTTCTGGTATTTTTCGAATTTTGAGAATTAAAATTTCTATGGCGAATTTATCTGCTAATTATAAAATGCATGAACTTTATATGACGATTTTGATATTTTAGTTAAGTACTGCTGAAAATTACGTAATACTAACATATCTTATTGTTTTACCGGATAGTATATTCCGTCTGCTGGTCATTAATTTTCGTTATATATATTTTTTTCCAATCGCTGAATTTTAACATATCCGGGCAGTTGGAAAAAATAACGAAAAAAAAAATAACCAGCAGACAGGACAAATTGTACCTTATTTCTCCACAAAATCCATAGATTAAGGATTTAAAAAATAAAAACTTAAATTTAAATTAAATTTCGTAGAAATGATTTCAATCTATGTTTGATAATTAAATAACTTAATTTCAAACGAGTTTATTGCCCTCTGAGAACTTGTTTATTTGTTTTAATTGTAGAGACTCCTTGCAAGGTATTATTAATTCTCTATAAACATTTTTATAATCCTTAAATCTTTTTTTTTTTTTTTTTTTTTTTTTTTTTGAATGAACTTAAACTATTTAGGCTAAAGTAAATTTGTTAAAATTCAGCGACTGGAAAAAAAATAATGAAAATTCTAGTGGATTGTTTAGCAGACAATTAAATGATAGATAATGTAAAATAACATTTTCTCTATTAAACTTATACCCTGTTGCTGCTGTTAAATTACTATACAAAGTTAATTAAATAAAAACAAAAATATCTGTACATCAGATTGGGGTGAACTCAGCGTTAATGGGTGTATTCAAAGGGAGAGGGTGATTTATTGTATTCTTTATTGTGTTCGAATCTTTGACTAAGAGATAAGTCTTACGTCATGTCTAGCGAGTTATGCACGTGACGATGTGCATCAGCTTATTCTTCCACGGAAAAGGTAAACCTGAGTTTGCGAAATTATCGCATTCGGTTGGCGAATGATGTTATGAGAAACATTAATACAACGAAATTTCACTATTTAATTCTCTATTTTAAAAATATTTCTGCTATTTTGTCGCATTTTGAGAATTAAAATTTCGATGGCGAATTTATCTGCTAATTATAAAATACATGAACTTTATATGACGATTTTTATACTTTAGCTGAGTACTGCTGAAAATTACTTAATGCTAACATATCTTATTGTTTTACCGGATAGTATCAACAATTCTCTGCAATTTAGTATGTTCCAAAGTACCGTACATATATATTATTTTTAAAAATGTATAAAATGTATTAAGTATACATATTTATTCTAATGCATTCAATCAATCAGCAAAAATTAGTTAATGGAATCGTCAGCATTTCCAATTTAATAGCCTAATATATTTATTTAGTTTAAAAAAAATAATAATCTTAAAAAGAATAAAGACTGTGCTGGTTTAGTTTAGACCCTTCATCAAACTATTCACTTTTATCTTTTTTTTTTCTAAATAAATAAATAATATATGATTTTTAAATAACCAGCATACAGGACAAATTGTTCCTTATGTCTCCACAAAATCCATAGATTAAGGATTTAAAAAATAAAAACTAAAATTTTAATTAAAAAAAAAGTGTAAAGATTTCTGACACACCAATTATTATTTTTTTTAATCACAGTTATTATTATTATTATTATTATTTTCGAAATTCAATTATTTGAAAGCGTCCAGACACCAGAGCAATTAAAATAAATCGTAACGTAACTCAATAGCAGTAAATGGTCATAATGAAAGCAATCGAGATATTCTAAAAACAATAAAATAAAATCGAAACAGCTCTTTGTCTAAAACAATCGATGTAAAGAATCGTTATGAAAGAATTTTATACAAAAATAAATAAATAAATAAATAAAGCGAACGAGATTTCATTGAAAAATCAAATCAAGTTTATAGAGTAATTGAAAATAATCGATAATTACGGTTAAATAAATAAATAAATAAATAAATTAAAATACTTAAGATTTTCTAGAAAAATTAAAACAAATCTCAACGTAAGTCAATAGATTCAGACGATAAAATGAAAGAATTGCATAAAAAAATTAAACAACGAGGATTTCATCGAAAAACCAAAGTAAATAATGAAATAGATCAGAATGAAAAAATTTCTTTCGAAATAAAAATAGCCGCCATTTTCCAGAAAATATTGAATGAAACTTTTGCCCAAGTCAATAGACTCACATTAAAGGAGTTTCGATGAAATTTAATTATTCTATCAAGCGCTAAACTTTCACTGAACGCAGACGATTTCGAACAGTCATTCACCTTTTTTGGGAAACCTTACTGCTCACGCTATGGGAAGGGTTATACTACGTTCGTGATTAAACTGCCTCAAATACATAAATTAGCGTAGTTTGTTTGTATCATTTCTTGAGATATTCCCGTTGAAGGAATCTTAATTTTAAGTAACTGGTTGGAATTGTTTACATTGCTAAAGAAATATGAATCAACAAGTTGTCAATATAAAATATTGGAAATATTTATTTATAGTAATTTTTTTTTATTGCTAGCAAAAAGTAATTAGATAACTTGACTATATTTCAGATATATTTTTTAAATTATTAATTAGTTTTCAATTTAAATTAATGAAAACATTTATACCGTCTCAAAATAAATTAAAGCGTCCAGTGCAAAAAACATTTAAATGCAACCGAGACGAGGCTACTTTGGTCAAGCGAAAAGACCCGTTCGCTAAAACTAATTCTATGGAAGAAACTCATAAAGATATCTCGATTTCATTTCAATATTTTTTAAATCTTTTTTTTTTTTTTTTTTTGCATTGGATAGCTCAGATCGATTTTTACAAAGGCCGTTTTTTACATTTTCGATCCTGATTGCAGAATTTTTTATGGGGAGGCTACTTTTAGTCAAGCGAAAAGACCCGATCACTAAGGCTAATCCTATAGAAGAAACTTATAATGATATTTCGGTTGCATTTCAATGTTTTGAAATGATTTTTTTTTTTTTTTTTTTTTTTTTTTTTTTTTTTTTTTTTGCATTGGATAGCTGAGATCGGTTTGTACAAAAGGAGTTTTTTACATTTTAGATCTTGATTGCAGATTTTTTTATGGAGGTGTTTTCACTTTCGAAACGTGTTTAGATAAAATAAATGTTAAAAACTAAATTAATATTTTTTTTTATGTTGTTAAAAATATTTAACCGCAAGGCTCATTTTTTTTTGTATTAAAACCAGGGACCCGGAGCTGGAGCTGGAGACCGGAGCCGGAGCGCTCCGGAGCTGTGTTTTTCCTGGAGCTGGAGCCGGAGCCGGAGCTCTAAATTTTCCCCAGCTCCAGGGCTCCTTTAGTTTTTAATGTTCTTTTAAATCTTTTTTTTTTTTCAGTCTTATAAATTTGTAGGCTTAAAATATTTTAATTACATCATTATTCAGTATTTTAATTATATCATTTTTTAGGTTTTTATTATTATAATTATTAGGGAAGGAAAACTTCTTAAAAAATGGCAACACTACTTTACTTCTACTTTTTACTTGAACTAAGTGACAACACTATTTGAAAACAAATATGGCCGCCTGTTGTTTACATGTGTAGTCGTACAATTTTGGCTGTTTGAAAAGTGTAGAAGAAATTTAAGATTTTTGTGTTTAAAATTCTACCAAACTTTCTATTTTAAAAGCAAAAGCTAAAAGATGTCATATTTTTTGAACAAGCATTTCAAGTTTGATGAGAAGAAAAATGCATTTTGTCAGATCTTTAATGAAGATAGAAAGTATTTGTGAGCAAAAAATTAAACGTGTAAATTAAAATCTGCAATTTAAAAGCGCGAAGTCGGAGCCGAGTTGGAGCCGGAGCCGGAGCTGGAGCCACGGTATTTTCTCTAGGAGCGGAGCTGGAGCTGGAGCATCAAAAATTGTTCGGCTCCGGGTCACTGATTAAAACAATATATGTATATATTATTTTTTTTTCTTTTCATTTCTTTTTTAGGTAGCTTTCATTACAAAAAGCTACCTATTGCAGCCATTTGGAGGAAAGCGATTTCAAAAAATTTTGGTATATTTTCATCGATCATGACCCCCAGACCCCGAGACCACACTCCGTTCAAAATTGATATATATATATATATATATATATATATATATATATATATATATATATATATATATATATATATATATATATATATATATATATATATATATATCTGACATATGTCACACTCTAACTCTCGTAATTATGAACCGATTTCGATGTAATTCGGTGTGTACATAGTACATACCAATGTCTCGACCGAGTTTGTTGGCCAGCTTCATCCGTCGTTTTGTTTCAAAATGGCGGCCATTTAAAATTTAAAAAAAATTAAAATTTGAAATGTGGTACCAAAAAATTAAAAATGGAAAAATATCTTTTTCTTATGTATTTGACCTTTATACAATGATTCTGGAGCAGTTTTTATTTCGTCTATATCTTAAAAAATGGCTGAATTATAGCATTTTGAATTTCTAGCTTGGCTGGCATTTTGAAACGTTCTGATTTTTGTCACGTAATAACAGGCGTATTTATGAACCGATTTGGATGTACCTTGGTGTGTACATAGTACATGCAAATATCTCGACCGAGTTCGTTGGCCAGCTTCATCCGCCATCTTGTTTCAAAATGGCGGCCATTTAAAAATATTTAAAAAATAAAAAAATTAAAATAAGATACCAAAAAATTGGAAAATGAAAAAGATTTTTTTGTATGTGTTTGACCTTAATACAAAGATTCCGGAACAGTTTTTGTTTCGTCTATATCTAAAAAAATGGCTGAGTAATAGCATTTTGAATTTCTATTGTGGCTAACATTTTAAAACGACCTGATTTTTGTTACTCGATAACAGGCGTATTTATGAACCGATTTGGATGTAACTTGGTCTGTACATAGTACATACCAATGTCTCGACCGAGTTCGTTGGCCAGCTTCATTCGCCATCTTGTTTCGAAAGGGTTGCCATTTAAAAATAAATTAAATTTAAAATTTAAAATGAGGTATTAAAAAATTGGAAAATGAAAGAGTTTTTTTTATGTGTTTGGCCTTGATACAAAGATTCCGGAGCAGTTTTCTTTTCTGAAAATTTGTTCTTTTGTTTATATCTTAAAAAATGTTTGAATTATAGCACTTTGAATTTCTAGCATGGCTAACATTTTGAAACAATCTTGTATTTGTCACGCGATAACACACGTATTCGCCTATTTCGATGTAAGAAGGCATGTGGATAGTATACATCAATACCGCGACCAAGTTCGCTGGCCAGATTCATCAGCCATCTTCTTTCAAAATGGCGGCCATTAAATAATATATATATATATATATATTTAAAGTGAGGTGCAAAAAAATTAGAAATTGAAAAAAGGTTTCTTTCTTAAGTATTTGACCTTGATATAAGGATTCAGGAGCATTTTTTGTTTGTCTTTACCTTAAAAAATGGCTCAGATATAGCAGTTTCAATTTCTATTGTGGGTGACATTTTGAAAAATCTGATTTTTTGCATGCGACAGCACTCGTATATATCAACCGATTCCGATGTGAGTGAGCATGTGCACAGCAATTACCAAGATCTCGACCAAGTTCACTGGTTAGCCTCACCCACCATGTTGTCTTAAATTGGCAGGCACTTTAAGAAATCGCCGAATTTGGCAGCCAAATATAAGTTACTTTAAAGAAAAGCAGCTTGGATAAAGCTGACTATTTTCGCGAAATTCTCATTCATTATATTGATAAAAATTAGTATTGAATCTCCTATATTCGGTTTCCACTAAATTGAGCTTCGTGTGTTTGAATGATATAAGTTGGCTTTTTTAAAATAAGGAATATGAAAGCTATCTCTTCCTCCCGGCACTGGCCGGAAGGACTTTTTTCTTTCTTTTTAAAAAATATTTAAAAGTGATTTTTCTGCTATTGATTCATCCTGTTTGTTTAATTTTTCATTAATCCACTGTAGTACATATTTAAAAAAGAATAAGTCAATAATAATAGATGATATTTAATCACAACAAATCATATAAAAATAGACTGTACTTCATCACTACTGATATCCATTTCAGCGTTTTATGGAATTCCAACTTTTATTGCATATCGCTAATTTACAATTAAACGTTAATTCTCTTCGCAACTGCTTTTAAAGTATTATTCTGACTCTTGTAAAATTTCCCAAAAGAATTTTTAGATATCTCAACTCAATACTAGACCCAATAATTAATAGATACTAAATCGTAGCGAAGGTCGCTTATCATCTAAAATTCCATCCACTTTGTCTTTAAAAGTATCTCCACTACTAGCGCTATAGTTCGCTTAGGAAAACCACTTTGCAGTTCTAGGATGGATTAAACTAGAAGACTAACGAAAAAATATTAGTTGAGGCTTTTTATGTGTACCCCGCTTATACGATCATTGGATAATAGAATCAAGATATTTTACGAGTGAAAACACCGAGGAAAAATAAAAAATCTAATTTTTTTTCGTCCATTGCAATCTGGCATCTACATGAATTATTTGCTGATTCATTTAAACATGATTCATGGTGTTGGTATTTTTGTTACGTCCGATTATCTGCGCGAGGGATATAGGCCGTGGGAGAGGAGTGGAGGAATTGCGTTTTATTGGGTCTTTCTAAGAAAATCTAAACCATAGTTATGCAAGCTTAGCAAGGTTTGAAGGGAAATGAAAATCGCCGAACAGTTAGGCCGACGATCGCGACATGAGTTCAAAGCCAACATCTTTCGTCTACCAGCTTTAAGAATAGAAACTGTCAGCCACTGGTGGGGCAAACTAGATTCATGTAAACAGCACAGTAGTTAGCATAGTATTGTAATCACCACGTTTATGAATAATAATCGCTAACAACTGATTAAAATAATAATGATAATAATAATAATAATAATAATAATAATAATAATAATAATAATAATAACAATAATAATAATAATTATTATTATTATTATTATCATTATTATTTTAATCAGTTGTTAGCGATTATATTCATAAAAGTGGTGATTAAAATATTATTATTATTATTATTATTATTATTATTATTATTATTATTATTATTATTATTATTATTCTAATCAGTTGTTAGCGATTATGATTCATAAAAGTGGTGATTAAAATACTATGGATAATAATAATAATAATAATAATAATTATTATTATTATTATTGTTGTTGTTGTTGTTGTTGTTGTTGTTGTTATCATTATCATCATCATCATGTGTTAGAATCAGACATTTAACTGAATCGTATTTTGTTTAAAAAAACATGATTCATGTAAGCAGCATCTATTTGCAAAGGCATATATTATAATGTAGCATTCGTCAAATTTTACAGATGAAATTCTTGATGACAATTAAACATAAAAAATACAATAATTTTATAATAATAATAATAATAATTATTATTATTATTATTATTAGTAGTAGTAGTGCTGTATAAAAGTATAATAAGTTATATAAATGCAAATTAAGGTGAAAAGACTAATTTTCCAAAACTTTGTAGGATTTTGTAATTCTTTAAAGGGAAAAAAAATCACTTTCATAAAGCGCATAGATATATAAAAGAAAAGCATAAAAATAATCCATTAAACAATGTCTACTATACCTAATACACCTCAAATGTTTGAATATTACCCTCGAAAAATCCACGCTAATTACCGATTCTCGAAATCCCACCTAAGACAAAATTATTTTTCTGAAACTTTCATTAAAAAGTCACCCCAACTCCTCCCCTTCTTTACTCTAAACTAAATTAACCAAGAAGGAAGCAAACAATCTCCCTAATTCGGAAGTGATATTTTTTGAAAATCATGAAATTTTTTGACATGTCCTGAATCAGTCGTTCCCAGTATTAGTCGTTTAATTAAATCACTTATGAAAGGTATATAATAAGTAGTAGTTTTTATGAATAAATTTTTTTGATAAGAAAAATCTAATAAATTAACAGCAGCAACAGCGTATAAGTTTAATAGAGAAAATGTTATTTTAAATTATATGTTAAGTATATAATTGTATGCTAAACAATCCACTAGAATTTTCATATTTTTTTCTCGAATCGCTGTATTTTAACAAATTTACTTTATCCTGAATAGTTTAAGTTCATAAAAAAGTTTAAGGATTATAAAAGTATATAGAGAGAATTAATAATACGGTGCAAGGAGTCTCTACAATTAAAACAAATAAAGTTCTCAGAGGGCAATAAACTCGTTTGAAATTAAGTTACTTAATTATCAAACATAGATTGAAATCATTTCTACGAAATTAAAAAAAAAAGGGTAAAAAAAAAAGCGTTTTATTGAGTAATCCGAATTTACATTCAAAGCATCCCTTATAATTAAAACAAACAAACAACTTCTTCGAGATAAATAAACTCGCTCAAAACTAACGAAATTACTTTACCCATAACAGTTAATTTATTTTCTTTACCATGATACTTTAAAACAGAATGTTTTTATTACATTATCAAAATTTACATTTCAAGCATACCTTATAATTAAAACAAACAAGCGCTTTCTTAGAGGGCAATAAACTCATTTGAAATCAGCGCTCAAATGTTTAAATATTCTCCTTGACTAACCACCGCAAATTACCGTTTCTTGAAATTACATTTAAGACAACATTATTTTTCTGAATTTTCATTAACAAGCCCCCTTTACTCCGGACTAAAATAATCAAGAAGGTCATTACCCTAATTCGGAAGTATTATCCAATGGATTGTGCTTCTTGCTCGCGCATGCGTGGAAGTAGAGCTAGGCTACCTTGCTCCGAGTTTACGTCAGGTAATCTACCCTGGGTTGAACGACCGACTGTTTAAAAGTGAAAGTGTTACAATAGCCTAACGCTCAATATACCGTAGAGACGAGAAATTATGCAAGGCTAAACATGCATTTCTAATTTTTTTTCTAAGTCTAAAATTATTTGATTTTTTTTCCCTCCATTCTTCCTTCCGTCATTAAAAATTTTTTATTTGTAATTTTAAAAAAGTCGAAAAACAAGATTTTTTTTCTGGCTATAAATAATAAATTTTTATTTAATAATAAAATAGATAATAATTTACCTTAATAACTTAACCCTTTCCGGCACGGAATAATTCTGTTCGTAAAATCGTGCACTTAAAAAAAAAAAAAAAAAAAAAAAAAGGACCGGATTTCGGAAAAATAGTTGCCCTTATCGTACCGGAAAAATTTCCGACCCAGCTCGGTATAAAATCAGTAAAATCGGAATAAAATCCGTAAAGTACCGTTTTAATGAATGTTTCCTTTTTTTTTCGGATTTTATTCCGAGCTGGGTCGGAAAATTTTCCGGTACGATAAGGGCACCTATTTTTCCGATTCCTACAAGAATACTGGTCGGATTTTTTTACAGTGTGAAATGACACCAGAATTTACAAACGAATTTATTAGAAAATAAAAAACTGTTTATTTCCCTGTACTTTATAAAAGGAAAATTTTAATTAAATATTCTGGGTGCCCGTACTCATAAAATTAGGTGTGCTTTTTTGTGGGCACCGCACGCTAAAGGGTTAAAATTTTATTATTTATGTTAGAGATAGCTATTTAAGTTTGCTCTCAAACGTATCAGATTGGTCGGTGCTCTTATTCAGAAACTATGTAATCGAACTGTTTTTTCCATTTTTCGGTAGATTTTTCAGAAAATGATGTCGCAGTTGGCATTTTGAACCCAATTTCCGGACTCTACAGTGTAGAAAAGGAAAGAAACTGCCATTCTGAGACAAAAATCGTTTATAACTTAAGTTCTAATTAATTTATCGGAAAAAGAAAAATGACAGCCAGTATGTTAATATTTATATCGTATTCAAAATTAATGCTATAACATACACTATACAGTACTGTAAATAAATTAAACTAAAGCAGTTCTTCTTGTCTTTTCATAAATATTTCACTATATCCAGCCATCTGTTGTCTCCTTATTCATATCTATGGCCATACTTTTATCTGTTTATCTGTAATCTCCCTCTATTTATCTCCATGCCTATATCTCTACGGGTACTTATATTTATCATTTACTTATTTTATCATGCGTCATCTGTCTACCTATTTATTTATATGTATGTAAATACTTATTTTTAAGCATATTATTGGCGTAACCATTTCAGTCACTACAAAACATGCATAGAGATATCAGAAATCTTTAAATGAGGAGAATACTCAAAAGATTACTTTAAAAAATAAATTGGGGAATTAATTCATTGATTTCATAAAAATTTTATTTACTAAAAATTATATAACAATTTGTAATCAAATAATTAAAAAAATAAAAATATAGTGAAAAAACCCAACGGTCCTCAAAAAAAAAAAAAAAAAAAAAAAAACGAAAAACTCAAATCAAATATAAACGATTTATACAAATCATAGCATATGGCCGAAAGGTTTAAAGACATTTTAATTTCGATATATGAAATTTCTTTTAATTGCTAAAATGTCTAAAATAAAATCTTTAAAAGCAATAAAAAAGTTTTATTAATTATAGTTTAATAAAACTTTTTTTTTTAGTGTTTTTAAAATTTCTATTTTCTACCTTTTAGAAATTAAAGGAAGTTATTACTAGGTGTTATAATTTGTTATGTATTCGCTATGTGTTTTTATTTTCAGTCTTTTGTCTAGATGTATTGTCCGAGAATTCTATGACTGGAGGCTTCTGTAGAGTACATTAGGTTCTTTTCCGTAGATTTCTTTTCTTTTTTTTTAATTAATAGTTTTCATCATCTGATAACAAATTGTTACAATATTTTTAGTAAAAATTTCATTGAATCAATGAATTAAGTTCGCCCAAATCAAAGATTCTTTTTAATCACCTCTACCTATTGTTGTACTTATATTGTGAACAGGGGCCTACAGGAACAGGTAAAATTTGGGGCTTATATAAGGCCCCCTCAGAAAAATCCATTTAATAAAACAAGTCTCTTCACAAAATTCCTCTTAGTAAAACAGACCCCTTCACAAAATTACTCTTTATAAAATAGACTTCGTCACAAAATTATATTCCTCATAAAAACCTAATCTTCATTAATTATTTTATCTTCTTAGGCTTTGAAACGTGTAATTTGTAAACAACACAACTTCACCAGGAAGGAAAACTTAGACGAGCTAATTATATTAACCCTGTATCTACTGACGGTACCTATAAGTACCATTAAAATAACTTGTTTTAAAATTCATTTTATACATCGATTAGTTGTAATACAGTTTAGAATGAGTTATAGATACATTACTTTATCTTGTTCCAAAAGCATTATTGGTTACACAAAACAAAAATATTTTTAAGATGATGATTTATTTTGCCTTTGCATCTTTTCAGCTTTCTTGGCGTTGGTAAAGGGGGAGGGGGATTTTTCAATTCGGAAATATTTCGATATTTCTACTATAAGAACATTATATTCGAACATTTCCTAATTCTACAAAATACTAAGAAACATATTTAAAATAAAATATTTGAGTGGGGTTATAAATATTGCACAAAATCCCTACAAATTAAAATTTAATTAATACTTCTAAACCCTTCAATCTTTCTAAAATCCTTCTAAAATCTATTAAATGATTATGTAAATCTTCTAATGTAGTTTAAACAATTCACGAAAAATGCTTTAGAAGATAAAATTTTCGTGAATTTATAATTCAGTACATAAAGGGTTAATAAATGTTTCGTTTAAATTGTGTAACTGGATTTCATTTTTTGTTACAAAATGTTATTTTTCTTAAAAATATAACAAATTTCACAGAAATAACTTTTACTTTTCACAAAATGGGCCCCAAGAAAAGAAAAAAAAGAAAGAAAGAAAGAAAAACTCTGCATCGACCCCTGTTGAATGAAAATTTTGGAAACTTTAAATTAATTTTAATATCCTTATGTGGATTAGTCTCATCAGAGTTTCTTATAAGTGTAGGGGCCTGCATTAAAATCTTTTGAGGCTCTAGCAATTTTTCCAAAAGATTAGAAAAAGAAAGAAAGGGAAAAAAAATCTGTAAGTCTCTTAGGGTCCGTAACTCGAGCACATTGCACCCACCACTCCCCACTTTACGCCCACGGCTTCTGCCGTGTATTGGAATCAGCTGTATTATTGAATAAAAATTAAGGATGAAAAAGTGATTCATAAATTTATTACTTAAAACCTTTTTGAGGTTCTAACAATTTATTTCAAAAGATTAGATAAAAGAAAGAAAGAAAAGAAAATCTGTAAAAGTCACTTGGGGGCAGTAACTTGGGTACATTGCACCCACCAATCCCCACCTAATGCAACGGCTTCAGCCATTTATTGGCATTAGCCGTATTACTGAATCAAAATTAATGACGGAAACGTGATTCAAACATTCATTATTGTTGTTAAAATTTTGATTCTTGTATCATTAACACTAAATTCATAAAATCAGTTTCATTAACTGCTTTAGATGAATCCACCATTCAGAACTATAAAGGCCATTCCTCTATTTAGGAAGTGTATCTATATAGTTTGTCCTGGAATAGTGTACCCTTTACCAGCGCATGCGTAGCGAGCACGAGATCTACCTTGCTCGCAGTTTTCCGCACAGGTAAGTGACCCCTGATGAGTTCATCGACCGCGGTCGCAGTGAAAGTGTTACAATGACCCAAACTGCTCGACTATGATCTCGCAAGAGTTTGAAAAAAACGAGAACAAACCCGAGATTTGCCCTCTTTGCTTGTTACAAATATTTTGCAATGGTCATGGGTGTAGTATAAGGTTAGACATGTTAACTATTAGACCGTTTTTATTTTTATTTGTTTATTTATTTATTTTGCAATGTGGGATAGGTAAATAGTTTAAAATTCTGGTACTTTAGGACAGGTACCAAACTTCCAGTTCAGGAAATATAACCATTTCGTTGATGTAATTATACACGATATTTAATTATAACAAAGATATAAAAATAAAACTTCTCCCCAATATTTAATTGAAGTTTAATTGTAACTTTAGTATTATCTGAAAATATGATTTCAATAACCAATACAAATAATGGAAGTTAAATTTCTGAAAATAAAAGTTAGATATTTTTTCAAATGAAGATTAGACTTTTTAAACTAAGTGTAATATGTGTATCATTATCATAGTTAGAGATATTTTATAGTGATATGTGTCTGAGATTGAGTTTGGTGTTAAAAAATAAACGTTTTACATATTTTAAAATTCAAATTGCTTTAGTAATATAAAAATACGATGATACATATTTAAAAAGATATGTTTTAAAAAAAGTCATTTAATATCAACTCGCACATGATTATATGTGTTTTGATTGAGAGGAAAGGGTTTTAAATGGGAATTAAAACTTATAATACGACTTTTGAATATGAAAAAGAAATTCTTATTGCCCAAGATATTTGTGTAAATTATTATAAGAGTGCACTGAAATTATATTTAAAAAGCTTCAAAAGTGTGTATATTATGAATACCAAATTTTGGACAACACACAAAATTTTTTTTTATACATTGGACATAATTTTCGATCCCTAGCACAAAAGATTATGAAGGAATTGTAATTAAAATCCAGTAATAGTTATTTTGGTTTGATTGCAACTATAAAATATTTGCATTTATTATGAAACTAAACTTTCATACGAATTTATTATTTTAAAAGGAAATCCGTCAATCTTTATACCTTTTTACTAAACATTATTATTTGCTATTAACCCTTCCTTCCAAACAAACTTAAATACATAATTTTAATATCAGCCTTTATTTACATAAAGTGCACTGACACGTTAATTATTAGTGTCTGTTCAGATAAACATTGTCTATTTGGAAATTCTCTGCCAATTATTCATCATTTTCTTATCTTTCTGACATGTGAAAGACGTTATTACGTTATAAACAGTGCATAAAGTTGATATTACTTTATGCACGCCGGTCATTCAGTCACAGTTACAGTGTTTCAAATTGACAAAATTTGCAAAATGACCGTTTGTCAGCCACGAAAACAACTCAACTCGAAGCGAATGCGGAAAAGGTTCGTTTCGGAATCGGTCTTTTACGAGGTTGATCCCGTTGTTGAGTTCGACGTAAATTTTTCTCAAAATGTGTGTCAGTGTTCCATTTTTCCAAAATTCCACTTTCACTTCTTTTCGTAGTGTCCACAGTGGAAAAACTAGGTTACGAGGAAGGATAAAAAAAAATGTATGTGTTCGAATTCGAATCAGGAAGAAAATCGTCTGTCCTTACCACGACGTGCGTTTTTTTAAAAAAAGGGGGTCAACAGAAATCGAGAGCAAGAAAAGGGGGACACAATTATGTCTTAGGGGTGGTTAAATAATAACAATCGGTCGTGGATGTTGAGGAAGGTTGTTTATACTTTCACTGAACGTGATCTGGTCGGCTGCCTTAGATCTAAAGCGAAATGGGGTTATTGAAAACCTAAGGGAAAAAAATGTACTTTAATCTGTATAGATCTTTTTTCTTGATTGTTCATTTAATAAACCTAGTGACCGCCGCTTAAATGAGTCACGTTACTTGTGATTCAGTTTTTGTTTCAATAAAATGAATGGTTTTGGTAAAAATAAATGCTATAAAGTGTTGAGGGGGTTGTTTACACTTTTACTGAACGTGATCTGCTTTGCTGCCTTAGATCTATTGAGAAATGAGGCTGTGTGGAAACCTCAGGGGTAAAATTCTACTCCTCGAAGCTTAATTTTCTTTTATTTTGATTCTTCATTTAATTTCATAGTAATTGCTGCTTCAATGAATCGCGTTTGGGCTTCAAATTTTGATAATAAAATGGCTTTTTTCAATACATAGCAAAAATAATATTACAGATTTTCTTTTTAATTCTCGATGATGTAATTAAACTCGGATGTAAGTCGGAAATTGTCTGTCAAACGTGGCAAATAAGGTGCGTTTGTACTACAACTGTTTTATAAATATTCAGATCTTGATGCAATAACTGTTGCACTGTTATGCAAAATTGAATACAAAATTTATTACGATTATATATAATAAATTCAGTAATACAGAAATAATAGGACTCCATCTCAAATAGGACGTCATCACCATGGAAACCTAGAATAATTACCTATCTTGAGATATCATTGAAATAATAACGTATGACAGGATTTCATAGAATGAAGAAAACTTTTATTAATGTCTTTTTAAGTTTTGATTTCGATTTTCATAAAATTTGAAATGACTCGACAAAATTCTGCAACGATTGTATATACTGAATTTCAAACCGTTTGGTTGGGTAGTTTTGCGCTGTTATACGGCGGACCAGATGACGGCTATAGGTGCTACATATTTATATAATTACGAACAAACCTAAAAAGAGAACTAATTAGATTAAATATTGATTCAGTCTAATATATTTAATAGTTTCGAAGAGATAAAAATTTAAAAACTCAATGAAATTTTAATTTAAAAAGACTAAGTATTCTTTTAATGGTAATTTCAATTTTTTTAACTAGTTTGTATGAAAATTGTTAAAACTTTCTATTAGTAGGCTCAATTTAAAGTATGACAAACTTTATTAGAACACCGCCGAAATTCGTGGAGCAGGTGGCCGCACGTCCGTCAAACGTCCCCATACGCCTTTGCCGACACTTGGCCAACGTCCAGACGTAAAATAAAGACGCCACCGGTAAAAATTCAAGGCGAAATAACTGTGAAATTTATCACCGGCCGCTTCTTTAATATATGTATGACAGACTTTTCCTGCAGAATAAAATTTGTCATACCAAGTTTTTCTAACAGAGAAGAAAATTTTCTGTAAAATGCTCTAAGAGTGATCAATATCCGCGATAACGGTAAAACATGATAGCTTTTTAATAGTAATTAATTGAATTAAACATATTTTAGACTTGTCATACCTAGTCATACCTAGCTCATTTTGTTCGTATGGATTTTACATAATAATTCGTAGTAATAAAGTTCGTATCGATTTACATAAAAAGTTTTCGATTCTGTGATCACGGGGCTTTCGACTTCACCGTCTCCCTACCTATTATAACTCAAGATATAATTCATTTTTTGGAAAAGGAAAAATGAAAAAAATGTTCGATTAAAAATCATTTCAATAATCCTGCCTGCGAGTGTCATTCTTTTATGTTCACAAATGAGTCAGAATATTTGCCAGAAAGTTTCCCATTGCTGAACCAAGAAAATTTGTTTTCTAGTAACCGCCTTAAGAAAGAAAAAAAAAAAAAGCACCGATTTATTTCACCGTTGAAATGAATGGGCGAACGTTCTATCCTAACTATTGAATGTACGACGAACAAGCGTTTCTGCTTTGTCCAGCTTAACTGTAAATCCACTTACGCCGCAACAAGTCTCACTCGTTTGGGAAAATCGCGTACCAATAAAAAGTGGTCAATACGCAAAAGAAAATCTTATAGTGAGGTTAACTTTTCTTGCGTTAGCCAATTTTATTGATGTTATATAGTAACTTGTTTATAATATGGAGTCAATAATGACACTATTATATGCAATATTTTAACGATAGGTCTAGTAAGCAGAGTATCTATGTTTTAAATTTTTGAAGCGTTTCTTTTTTAATTAAAAAGAGGAGTAATTTCTAAATAAACTCAGTTTTTATATCATAATCAGCATAATTTTCATTAAAATAATTCCTTCTTCATAATGAAGATCCTAAGTATAATACCTGTCAAATTATATATTTATACATTATTTTTTTTAAATGACATTTCTTTTGCAATAATAGGTAATGTATATATTTAAATAAAACAATTTAGTCTACGTTGAAAGATGCTGTTGTAGCTGGTGAATGATCGAACACCAACTTCAGTATACGAATTATTGATCTCATATCAAGTCCTGCTGTGGGTAAACTTTCCTGTAAATTCACTTTTGAAGCAACAAGACTCGCTTACTTGGGAAAATCGCGTTACAATAAAAAGTGGTCAATACTAAAATGAAAATCTCTCAGTGGGTTGTAAGGTTTACATATGTTGTGTTAGCCATTTTTATTGATATTAAATAACATCTTATTTATAATATTGAGCCAATAACGTTAATATTACATGCAATATTTTAACGCTAGTCCCGGTGAAATCAATGGTTTAAATTTCTGAAAGGTTTCTTATTTAATTATTTTAGTTATTAAAAAGACAAATAATTTCTAAATAAAAACAGTTTTTAAACGATAATCAGCATAATTTTCGGTAAAACAAATTTCTGTTAACAATAAATTTCATAAATATAATAGTTATCAAATCATCTATTTATAACATTATTAAAAAAAAAAAAAAAAAGAAGAAGAAGAAGAAGTTTATTTTTAAATAATTGGTTTTGACTATCTTTAAATAAAACAACGAAGTCTGCGTTTAAATATACTATTGTTGTTGCCGAAAGATCTAACATCAACATCAGTATACAAATAATTCATCTTTTATAAAGCCCTGCTTTGGATAAAACGTTCCTGTAAATCTACTTTTGCAGCAACAAGAGTCGCCGGCTTGGGAAAATCGCGTTGCAATAAAAGATGGTCAAAAAAAAAAAAAAAAAAAAATCTTACATTGTGCTGTAAAATTAACGTTTCTTGTGTTAGCCTTTCATTGATGTTATATAGCAACCTGTTTATGATATAGACTCAATAATGGGATTATTACATGCAATATTTTGAAAAAGTGTTTTATTTAACGATAGGTCGAATAAGCTTGCTCCTATGGTTAAAATTTATAAGGATTTTTTTCATTTAATTATTTTTCTTATTAAAAATATAAATAATTTCTAAGTAAACTCAATAATTATATCATAATAAGTATGATTTTCTTTAAAATAATTCCTTAATAATAATAAATTTCCTTAAATACAATAATTCTCAAGTCATATATTTATACCATTAAAAAAAAATAATAAAATTTCTTTTGAAATAACAGGTATTGAATTTCTATGTTGTCTACGCTGAAATATGATATTGTAGTTGGCGACCGATCCACCACCAACGTCAGTGAACAAATCATTTATCCCATATCAAGTCCTGCATTGGGTAAACTTTCCTGTAAATATACTTTTGCAGCATTAAGACTAGCTGGCTTGGAAAAATCGCGTCGCAATAAAATAAGGCTAACACAAAAAAGAAAATCTTACAGTGGGCTTTAAGGTTAAATTTTCTTGTTTTAACCATTTTTATTGATGTTATATAGCATCTTATTTATAATATAGAACCAATAATGTCAATATTATATGCAACATTTTACAAAAGTAATATTTTATTTAACGATAGTTACGGACGCTATCTCCTATGGTTTAAATTTATGAAGGGTTTCTTATTTAATTTTTTTTTTATTTGAAAAACTAATAATTCCTAAATAAACACAGTTATCATATCACGAAAAGCATAATTTTAAATAAAATAATTCCCTAATGATAATAAATTTCCTAAATATAATAATTCTCAAGTCATACATTTGTAACATTATAAAAATGATATTTCTTTTTTAAATAATAGATATTAAGAATCTTTAAATTAAAGAACGTGGTTTACGCTGAAATATGTTATTGTTGTTGGCGAACGTTTCAGCATCGACTTCAGTACAAAAATCTTTCATTTTATATCAAGTTCTGTTTTGGGTAAACTTTCCTGTAAATCCACTTTTGCAGCAACGAGACTAACTCATTTGGGAAAATTGCATCGTAATAAAAGATAATCCATACAAAAAAGAAAGAAAAAAGTAGAAGAAGAATTCTCTAATAATACTAAATTTCTTAAATTAAATAGGTCTCAAGTCATATCATATATTTATGAAATTATAAAAAACGACATTTCTTTTGAAATAAATAGGTATTTAATATCTTTAAATAAAACAGCGTAGTCTACTTTGAAATATGCTGTTGTAGTTGCTGAAGGATCCAACACCATCTTCAGTATACGAAGTCCTGCTTTAGGTAAACTTTCCTGTAAATCCACTTTTTCAGCAATAAGACTAGCTCGCTTGAAAAAATCGCGTCGCAATAAAAGACGGTCAACACAAAAAGGAAAATTATACAGTGGGCTGTAAGGTTAACTTTTCTTGTGTTAAACTTTTTTTTTTTATGTCGTTTATAGAGTCAATAATGTGAATATTGTGCTAGTGTAGTTGGCAAACTATCCAAAAACCAACTTCAGCATACCATTGATTCACCTCAAAGCAAGTCCGGTTTTGGGTAAACTTTAATCTAAATCCACTTTTGCAGCAACAAGACTCGCTCTCTTAGTAAAATCACGTCTTAATAAACGATGGTCAATTCCAAAAAAAATCAAGTCTTACAGTTTGGCTGCAAGGTTAATTTTTCTGATTTGTATTGATATTATACAGCATCTTATTTATAATATAGAGTCATTAATGTCATTATTAAATGCAATATTTTGAAAAAAATAATATTTATTTAACGATAGGTCCAGTAAGCTTGCTCATATGGTTTAAATTTCTGAAGGGTGTCTTATTTAATTTTTTTAATAACAAACAAAAAAAAAACGAATAATTTTTAAATAAATTCAGATATTATATGTTGAAAAGCATAGTTTTCTGTAAAATAACTCCCCAATAATAATAAATTTCCTAAGTATAATAGTTCTTAAGTCATATATTTGTAACATTATAAAAATTACAATCCTTTTGAAATAGTATATATTGAAAATGTTTAAATTAAACGACGTAGTTTACGCTGAAAAATGCTATTATAGTTGCTCAACGATCCAACAGTATACAAATCATTCATTTCATATCAAGTCCTGCTTTCGGTAAACTTTCCCTGTAAAACCACTTTTACAGCAACAAGGCTGGCTCGCTTGGGAAAATCGCGTCGCAATAAAAGATGGTCAATGCAAAAAAAAAAAAAAAAATCTTACTATTTTTTTATTATATTTTTATTGTAATAACCACTTTTATTGATGTTACTTAACTACTTATTTCTATTATAGAGCGCTGACTGAAACTTAGAATTCTATAATATCAGTGTTAGATTCAATATTTTATTTTCGTAAAATTTATATACATTTGTTACATTGATATAAATTGGCTTACATTTTTACATGTTTCTTATTAAGTGTTTAAATAATTGCTTTTATTTTAAATACTACTACTACTACTAGTAATAATAATAATAATATTAAAGACGAGGATTTTGATATAAATTTCTTAAAAATCAATCCTTTCAGTCATATTTTTATCGCTTTTTTTTTTTTTTTACTTTCTTTTTAAAAAATATGCTCCTAATTTCTTTAACACTAGAACTACCTGAAATTTTATCCAAGTCACAAAATATAATTTAAATCAGAATTTTTACTTTATACTGTTTTACTTAATTATTTATTTTATTTCTGTATTCTGTGTGGTATGTATTTGACTCATTTTATGAATAAATATCTGCTTCGAATCGAAATACATTTAACTGGTACCGGTCAAATTGATTGATACGGTCGCTCTAGTGTTAAATAAAACAACGCAGTTGATGTTGAAGTATATCGGTGAAGGATCCTAGATTTAGTATGCGAACAATCTAGGATTTAGTATGCGAACAATCTTACATCAAGTCTTACTTGGGTCAACTTGACTGTAAATCCACTTTAGCCGCAACAAGATTTGTTTGGGAAAAACATATGTTTCAATAATTAAACTCTCGCCGTAAGCTTAGACGCTTTCTTTAAAAGTTTTGATGAGTAAACTATATGATTTTCATTTCAATTAGCTTTTACATCAAAAGTTTTTTTAGACGAAATTTTTGTCAAACTTTTAATTCTATTATTTAAAAAAAAAAATCACTTTTATTACTCATAGAAAAGAATTTAATTCGTTTAAAAATGTCAATAATGAAACAAAAAAAATTAAAAAATAAATTAATTTTCGATAAAATTATCTAAATATTTAATAATTAATGTCAAAATTATATTTTTTAAAAAAAATGAAACAAAAACCGCTAATTTTATTTATTTTTTTCTAAAAATTTTATAATTACTTTTTTATTTCATACTTTCAATTATTTTGCGTTGGATAACTAATTATTATTATGACAGTTTTCGTTATTTTGTTGTAATGACAGTTTTAACACCCTTTTGATTTATTTTTTATTCGTTATTCACATATAGGTCTCATAACATTTTATTTATTATTAAAAAAACTATATTTATTGAGTTGGCACCAAATAAGTTTTTAAACATTACTTTTAAGCGTTCCGTTTCTTAACCCCTTCGAGACGAGAGCCCTTTGCTTAATTTTTTAATCTTTTACCACCGGTTTTTCAAAACAAAAAAAAATTCTGTAATTGAATCACGAAAGTGCTCTGATTAAATGGGGTAAACTTTACAATAAAAAATAACTGGTGGAAATAATGAAGGATTCTGATCACCTTAAATGGCACGTATACCGGTCGCTCGTCCCCAAGGGGTTCAATAATAATCTGAACATCAAATATTATAATATTTGGCAAACAATTTTACAAATAAAAATGAAAGTAAAAAATAATAAATTTCATTGACCACTCTATTTTAATAATTTCTTTTTCATCCGTTCACTACTGATGCAGATATATTTTTATTTTAATTATGTGCGTGGAAATCAATCATAACATTTATCTCTAAAATATACATATTTATTTAATTAAATAATTTAGTGTAGTTAAACTTTTAAATATGCACTATTTTGATTAATAATATCAAATATTTAAAATATTTGGCAAAAGAAAAAAAAATGAAATAATAATTAAAAAAAAAAAAAAAAAAAAAAACGAAATAATAATTAAAAAAAAAAAAAAAAAAACGTTAAATTTCGGTGACCCCTCGATGTTTACAAATTTCATAGTCGTCCACTCACCTCGCATTTTTGCCCACTTTTCTTCTGCTGCGGTCGGCCAATGCCCCTTCCACTAGCCCCGTCGCCCCCCTCCCCCACGTGACTTCCTAGCCTCGTGCCCAGGACGTTGACACTCTCTCTCTTTAGTCCATCTTAGCAACGCACCGCGAGCTTTGGCGCCGATTCATCCTCCTAGCATCCGTCGCCAAAGGATAGGGTTGCTGAGTTTCGGAATTTCTTTGAGAGCAGATCGTTTTTGAGGTCAAGGTCTTCATCCGGAGATCGTTCACGAAAGCGCTCCGGACAGTGTCGTGAATAATTTTGTTGCTTCTGGCATGGGCGCCGGGATTTTGAAATTTAATTAACTAGATTTGCTTTTACTCTAATGATTTTTGAAAAAGAAAAAGTATTAAAATGCTGGAATTGAATTTCTAGTTCTTTTATTTATCTTCATGTGTTTAAAATGTATCTTAGACGGATTCGAGGAAAGAGCGCAGAGCCTCCCATGATGAAAAAAGGCATAATTGTTTCTATCCTTCTTTTTGTAAAATGCTAGTAGAAATTCGTTTTATAATATTTATTATTTCATTTACGTTATATTTCTGTATTGCTTTATGTCTGATAAATTTTAAAAAGAATCTTGCATGGGGTGTGGCCGAGGGGGTTTGAGAAAAAATTCTTAACTTAGCTTATTACATCTTTTTATCCTTCATAAAAAAAAAAAAAAAGGCAGCTAAGGCTACGGATCACAGGCACATCCCTTCTATATTCCTGCCACTCCCTGTATTTCGTTCTGCGACGCCCATGATTTCTGATGATATGAGAGACAATATCAGTATGAATGGCTAAATCATAGTGGACTCACAAAAAGAATGGGAATGTAGAAGCTAAGAAATTTACTTTAATTAATTAATTTAAAATTTATTGTTTTCATATTCTGTAAAATCTTCATGAACGAGAAACGGAAAACAAGGAGTTATGACATTGTAACTTGATTTCCTTTATCAGTGCAATTTATTTTGCTCAGATAACTTCAGTTGCATCAGTCAGGCTGGAAATTCCCCCTATCTAATGCTAAACCTATGGGCTTGGAGTGTGTCCGTATTTTTTTAATTTCTCCTCGGAAAATTAAAAAAAAAAAATCTTCTGTTTTCTGTATGTTTTTCTTGAAGAATGTTTTTTTTCTTTTTTTTTTTTTTATTGGACAAAATATTTTTAAATACATTGTTAGTTTTTTTTAAAGTGGTAAAATCTTACTTACAAGTCACCTGCTTCACTTAAATTTTAACACCTAAAATGTAAAACTAAATATATATTTTATATAACATTTTGGCAAATAAAAAAGAAAGAAACACCCTTCAAGAAGAGCATAAAGGAAACAGAAGGTGAAAATTATAATTTTCTGGGGTGAAATTTGAAAAATACGAATGCATTCTAAGCCTATAGTTTTAGCATTAAAGAGGGGAAATTGCGTCCTGACTGATAACAAGCCTTAACTTCTTGAGGACGAGCGACCAGTATACGGGCATTCTCACAATCTTTTGACTTTTATTGTCCCTGAATAATAATTTTTATTTTAGTACATGTTCGTGTGTTTTTTTTTAAATTTCATATACTGGGGAACATCCCATTGCATGATTGCATAACAATGTTAAAGAGATAAATAAGTTTTGGAAGATGTTGGGGATGGGGGTCCAAATACCAGGAAAACTCCTATACCGTCCCGTGTCCCTGATGCTGATTTTTAAGTTTGGAGCTGTCTGGATAAAATTGTTTCAATAAAAATAATTCGATGTAATTTTTTCCGAAACTCGAACTATTGTTTTATATAAATATGTAGCAAAAAATTAACCTGCACACATTTTTAGGGTTGTTATTATTTTTTAAACTCTGTCCCTGGGTTTTAGATTCCTTACCGTCCCTCTTCTAAAATTATACAGAAAATCACTTCAGATGCAGTCACAGATTTTTTTCAAGTTTTTTTCTCATGCTGAAGTATGCTAGAGAAAGAATGTCCAAAATTCTTTGATAGGAAATTTACTGCAGAATTTAAATCAGCATTTAAATATCAATTTCAACCATCGTGTCTTTATTAGTAGTCTTACCGTCCCCAAGGTTTATTCCTGCACTTTTCAAGGTAAATGATTTTTTTTTTTTTTTAATCCAATGTAAATAACTGCTTCTAAAAATCAATGAACATTGTGCTACCACTTAGTCTTAACATAATTTGCCTAAATAGGTGGTAATTTTCCTGACCGTTCCATCATTACCGTCCCATTTTTCCCATTTCGTCCCTTTTTTCGTATACCGTCCCCTTTTTTTACCTTACCGCCCCTTCTTTAACACCCCTTTAAGACAATGTTATACCAAAATTTTTTACAAAAAATACTACATTGTTATTATTTCTTATTTTAATGTCCTGTGGGTACGATGCGAATTCATTATAAGTAATAAACAATTAAATTTAAAAAATCAAAAAAACCGACTGCGTAAAAAGCGAACTAATTAATTATTTCTCATCAATGTGAAATTATTATTTTTTTTTTCAATTCCTGCTATTAGCTCACACTCTCGCTAAATATATCGTGTTCAAATTTTCAATTGTTAATAAAATAAGTATTATTCATCTTATCAAGCTCAAATAAATTTTTTTAAACTTGTAGTGGATGACACTTTATGCTAATCCAGTTTTTTTTTTAAATATTAATTCATTAATTAAATTAAATTAACTAATTTTCAATAATCGAGAGAGCCCTCTTCTTAATCAAGGCATTTTAAGCTCCACTCCAGAGGAAAGAAGAATAAGAGAAAAAAAAATTCTCTTATTGACCTATGTAGAAATTGACTTAAAATACTTTTTTTATATTACTTGTTTATATTACTTACCTATTTTTTTTTATTTACGTATATTGATGACTTTTAAGTTGTGTTTAATTGTTATTTCCTATATCTATAAACACTGTTTTGATGAGGTTTATAGATGTCTATGATAGTTAAAGTTGCAGTCAAACTAGAGATCCTACATACACAACTTCCAGGTTGTATAATATTTTAACGGAGCTTCTGACTGTAAAATAGTCAATGAAACGTCGTCTTCATTTTGAAAGACCTATCCAATGATATGCGACTCAATAGCGTGCGTAAAAATTTTTTCGTCTCTACCGCCATTTTTATGGCCACCATTTTGAATTAAAAAAAACAAAACCTAGTCAATAACCATCGGGCCGTTAAGAAGAATTGATAGAGACCTTATTCATTAAAATCCATCCAGCCGTTGGGATGTTTCGAGGGTATAAAGAAATCCACATACATAGATACGCGTGAAACAGATAACCCTTCTTTTCAGTCGGGTAAAAATTTAGAAGAAAATAAAAAGTTATAGTGGTAAAATGGTAAGGGAAATTAAACTCGCAAATTTAACATAAACCTCAGTTAAATAAAAAAAATTTTCGCTGCTGACCATTTTTTCTTTATTTTGAATCATTAAGGCATTCGTCTATCAGATTATAAAATGTTATTTTAGCAAGTTTAATTTCACCAGATTTTTATTCCCGAAAGTCAAAAGATTGTGAGAATGCCCCATACGTACCGCGTGCGGTGCTCAGAATCCGTGATTATTCTCACCAGTAAATTTTTATTATAAATGTCGCCTTATTTAATCCGAGCATTTTCCCGATTCAATTAGGCAAAAATTTCTATTTTGAAAAACCGGTGATAAAAGATTAAAAATTCTGTAAAAGACGGTCGTCCCGAAGGGGTTAAAAACAAATAATTATTTGTCTTGTTATAAACCTTTTCTTGAACGATATGCGAACGAAGATTATAATCTATTGCACCATAGCTGAACTTAATAATTAAAAAAAAAAAAAAAAAAAAAAAAAAAAAAAAAAAAAAAACTGCAATGAAAATATAAGGATATGAACCCCTTTTAGTATAAAATATGATAACATCACGAAAAGTTCTGGAAAAACAGGATGCTCGCGCAATCGATGATATCGTATGAACTGATAATCTTAGTCCAAAATATGAAGCGTCATGTACACACTGCTGGCGCGTATAATGGAAACTTCTACCATTGTTTTGGGTGTTATAACATTTACAACAAAAGTGAGCATGTCTAGTAAAAGTTTCATTATAATATACTTCAGTTCTCTGAAAGTTATTACCAGCAACCCAAGTTGAGTTAGGGTAGAACGTCCTCTATTTTCGATTCAATATGTGGTTTGAGACACCATGTCGTAATTTTTGTTCTTCTTGATGCCTACTATATCACCCCTCTGAATTTGTCGGTCGAATTCGACAACACCCTGTATATAACTTAAACCCTTTACAATAAAAAAAGTTCGAGGATCTCCAGATTATTTACTTGTTGAAAACTTTTAAAATTTGCTATAAGTTGAAGAATTTTAGACAAAATTTGGGAGTTGAAAATGGGCGATCGACTTATACATAAGTTAGTAAAAAAAAAAAAAAAATAAATAAAAATAAAAAATCGCAGATAATTGGCGAATGGGCAAGTCTTTTAAGTAATCACACATGGTCTACGTTGGAGAGAGAGAGATTAAAAACGGACAATGGTCATTTCCCTGTGATTGATAAAAAAAAAGCTTAACAATAATGTCCCTGTAATTGTTCTACACCCATTTTCTGTTAGGATAGAATTCCTTCAATACAGGAGCATTCCTTTAAACATTCTAATCCCCTTTTTAAAAAGAGTTCAACTTGTGAATGCTTCTAGATATCTCTCCCAAAAGTCCTACAATACAAAGAAGTACTATATTTTAGCAGTGTAATAAAAAGTTATAAATATTGTTGCCTTATATTAGTTGTAATATTAGTTGTAATGTTGTTATATTAGTTGCCGTGCCTTTTAAATAAGGCTTGAATATATATTTGAAAGAATTTTTTCTTTTTAAGTATTATTAAATTGATGTGAAAATAGGTTTAAAATAGTTTAAGATTCTTCGGTTTTACATAATTATACAGTTTTAAAACGATGAATTAAAAAAAAAGTTTGCTAATCTAATGAAAATTTATTATTGTTTTTTTTAATCCTCGATTACAAATCATTTTTCAACATACTACCAGAAATGTGATTCGACTTATACACGAAAATTCAATTTTTTTTCAAAATGTTGCTTAAGAATTCGGGGGGGGGGGGGGGGTAGTCGACTTATACACGAGTATATACGGTATTGATAATTAAATTGATATTTTAAGGGGCTTGTAATTTTAGACTCATACTTGTGAATCTTTACTAGCCCCCTATAGTATCAATTACAGAAAAAAAGGTCATTCTGTCATACCATTTTGTTTTTGCAAAAAGATTGAATGTGCGTTTGTAGTATCAGTTCAGTTTAACTTCAGGTCTCAAGAGGTTAAATAGCTATTTATTAAAATCACCCATAGATGGCGTTATTAGTATTCAAGGGAGACTCCATCTTTTCTTATACAATTCCTTATCGGTCATAAGGTCTGAGCTTTCATTTGGCTAGGGTTAGCAGGGTTCACTTCGTTTTTTCCCCCTTCTTATTAGTAGTCTGAACCATTCTGTGAGACAGTGATTTAAAAATGCAACTATGTTGCAGAGTTGTATCATGTAAACATAAAAATTTTCCAGAGAAAGTTAAAGTTTTGATGTGACAGGTGTTTAAATTAATGTAGTTGTATTATATCGTTTATCTATTTTCACGATGTTGGATGTTTCTTCGTGGACACTATTGTCTCCAAGCTTTTTCAAGCAATTTTAAAATATTTCTACTATAGTCATGTTCTACTATATTCATATTTATTTTTTCGAAAATATATATTTGTGCTACATTAAAATCTGTCATCCTGGTTCACTTCGTCTTTTTTTGTTTTTGTTAGTGGTCTGACTTTTTCTGTGAGAGAATATTTTAAAAATCCAAGTATGTTGTGAAATGTATCATAAAAGCATACAAATTTTACAAAGATAGTAAAGTTTTGATATGACAGCTGTTTAAATTAATGTAGTTGCATCATATATTTTATCTATTTTCATGATGTTTGATGTTTCATCATGGATCACGATTTGTCTCCAAGTTTTTTCAAGGAATTTTTCTATCATAGTCGAGCAAAGATTTCTATTATATTCATATATCTATTATATTCATATTCTATTATACAGTCGGACCTCGATATCTCGAACCTCCTTATCTCGAAACCCTTGATATCACGAAAAAAGAAATTTCCCCTGCATTTCCATCAAAATTCTTATGTATTTTCCATACTTATCTCGAAATATATTTTCCAAAACCCTTGATATGTCGAAATATTTTCCACAGAAATTAGTTTGACTTTTTATTTTCGGCTATTGTCAGCTGTAGAAGTAGTTTGATCTGGATGCTGGTTTCACATTCTTTTATCCCTTTGTTGATACAAAGAATTTAAAGGGTAAGAATGGAAGGCTTTTGAAACCGAAAAAAAGGGACAACATCGTTTTTTGGAAACTTTGCAGTGAAAGTGCACCGGGTGATTCAGCTACCTGTGAAGAGTGGCTCTTAGAACTTCCTTCTCTTTTAAAACTATAAAGCAGATGATGTGTTTAGCGCAGATGAAACTGTATTATTGTACCATAGTTTTCCCAACAAAACGTCTGCTTTTAAAGGTGAAGAAATCAGACGTGGCAAACCAAGTAAACTTCGTGTAATTGTGCTTTTGGCAGCAAATCAAAGTGGTAAAGAAAAGTTTCCTCCTCTTATGATAGGACGATCTAAAAAGCCGAGGTGATTTTCTAAAATTAATTCATTTCTAATGCTGTACAGGTGAAATATAAAGGCTTCGATGGCAAACGCAATTTTTGCTGATTGATTGATAGGAATCGGTAAAACAATGGCTAAAAGTAAAATACACGTTCTCCTCTTCATAGACAATTGTAAAGTCCACTCTAATCTTCCAACGCTAAAAAATATCGCTGTTAAATTTTTGACGACTACGACTTCGAAGTTTCGACCAGGATAACCATCGACAACCAGTCAATTAGGAGATAATCCGCAGCTTCAAAGTTGATGATTGAACCCAAATTGTGAGAAACTTCTGAATAATATCCAATTCGTCATTAAGAAATGTCGAATCGGATATTATTTAATCAAAACAAGTTATGTATAACACAATTTTGAAATTATTAAAACTTTGGGAAGTGTAATTTGTTAATTATTAGTAGATTATGTGCAATTTTAGACGAATCTTATTTTTTACAGCAAAAAGCAGTTTGTGAGACTAGATTTTTAAATTTTGTCAAAACCTTGATAACTCGAAACCTCTATATCTCGAATTTTTTTCTCTTCCCCACAGATTCGAGATATCTAGGTTGTACTGTATATTCATATTTTGTTCGAAAA
Source organism: Maratus speciosus (assembly GCA_963932465.1). Lineage (NCBI taxonomy): Eukaryota > Metazoa > Arthropoda > Arachnida > Araneae > Salticidae > Maratus > Maratus speciosus. The sequence goes on from OZ010798.1 coordinate 202,653,526, forward strand.
TATATATTTTGTGATATATTAAACCTTGTCATGCAGGTTCACTTGACTTTTTTTCTGTTATATTATAGAGGTCTGATCTATGAGAGGGTGTCTTAAAATTCCAACTATGTTGCTGTGGTGTATTATGTAAACATAAAAATTTTCCAAAGAAAGTAAAGTTTTGTTTTGACAAGGTGTTGAAGTATAGATGTAGTTGCATCTCATCTTTTATCTATTTTCGCGATGTTGGATCTTTCTTCGTAGATCACGATTTGTCTCCAAGCTTTTTTCTAGCAATTTTTATATTCGTATATCCTCATTCATATTCTACTATATTAATTTTTTTTAATATATATTTTGTGATTACATATAAACCCTGTCATGCGGGTTCACTTCCTCTTTTTTTCTATTATATTAGTTGTCTGACCCGTTCTGTGAAAGAGTCTTTTAATAGCACTGTACAACAGTGGTTTTATCCTAGAACTAAAATTAGTTGATTCTAGATCAGTTTTTGTCGCTGATTCCGAATATGCTTTCCGTTTATCTCCAGGTAGTCCAGGTTTTGAGAAATTTGCATATTTAAATTTATGCAAATTTAAGCTTTTTTGTGCTATTTTATGCAAATTTTAGATACAATATATGTCACATCTAATTACGTTTTCTAGATAATGACTACTTGACTATTTGCTTCAGATAAATGTCACGATTTGCATATTCCTAACATTTATTTATCAGTTATTAAGCCTAATTTGCATATTTTTACTTTCTTCTATCTTGACAAGAAGAAAGTATTGGTTTCATGAAAATTTTCGAATTCCAGTTTTTGACGGATTTACACGTTTTATGGGTCAGAGATTCCAAAAAAACATGTTTTTACAAAATGTCTGTCTGTGAGTCTGTCTGTCTGTCTGTCTGTCTATCTGTCCGTCCGTCTGTCTGTCCGTCTGTATGTGACACAAATTTTGTGGGCGCTCTATCTCAAGAACTAATGCACGGAATTTAATAAAAATTTATATTCAGGTAGTCCCTGATATAGATTGGTGCTAATTAGTTTTTGGTGTAAATCGCCCTGCAGGTGGCGCTGCTATGTAACATTTTGCAGGATTTCCGCAAAAGCTCTATCTCAAGAACTAATGCACGGATTTTTATAAAACTTCAGATTCCGTTAATCCTTGATATTAATTGGTGCTGGTAACGTTTTGGTGGAAATCGCCCAACAGATGGCGCTGCTATGCTGCATTTTGTAGCATTTACATGATTTTCGTAATAGCTCAATCTCAAGAAATAATGCACGGATTTTCATCAAACTTCAGATTCAGTTTAGTGCTTGACATGAATTGACGTTTTGCTCCTTGTGGTGTAAATCGCTCAACAGGTGGCGCTGCTATGCTGCATTTTTTGAGATTTCTTCAATAGCTCTATCTCAAGAACTAATGCTTCGGTTTTCAACAAACTTCAGATTCAGGTATACCTGGGTATGAATTAGTGCTGTTTATGTTTTGGTGTAAATCGCTTAACAGGTGGCGCTGCTATGCAGCATTTTTTACGATTTCCACAATAGCTCAATGTCCAGAACTAATGCACGGATTTTCATCAAACTTCAGATTCAGTTAGTCCTTGACATGAATTGATGTTTTGTACCTTTTCGTGTAAATCGCTCAACAGGTGGCGCTGCTGTGCTGCATTTTTTGTGATTTCCACAATAGCTCTAGCTCCAGAACTAATGCACCGATTTTCATCAAACTTCAGATTCCGGTATACCTTATTATGAATTAGTGCTGTTTGTGTTTGGGTGCAAATCGCTCAACAGGTGGCGCTGCTATGCTGTATTTTTCAGAATTTCCCCTACAGCTCTATCTCAATAAGTAATGGACGAATTTTCATCAAACTTCAAATTCAGGTATACTTTGATACGAATTGGTTCTAAATTGATGTAATTTCTTTTACTATTTAAATGATTTAATTGTAGTGATTTATATAGAAGAAAGTTTTGCGATGGCCTCAACATACTAGTTCAATGGTGTAATGTTTACACCACTATCAACTTTAAAATAGTTGCCACAGAATTGACGTAATGTTTTTCTAGACTAGATTTTTATGCTGATTTCAAATCTGCAGTCTGTTTTCTTATGTCATGTCTAGTTTTTGAGTAAGATGAATTTCTACTTTTGCATGGCATTAACACAGATTTGATGTAAGATACTTTTTATAGGGGTGTGTAATTCATTGACAAGAATGTGAACAGGGTCAGATTCATATCAGAGACATAAACAAAAATTTATATAATCGAAAAAAAAAAAGTAGTTGAATTTATCCTAACTAGTTGAAGTTTATCATAAAAAGCTATTTCTGGCTTTTTTGACCAAAAACTAAAATTTCACTTTTTGTCAAAAACTAGACATGATAAAAGAAAGCAGATACAAGATTTGAAATCAGCTCAAAAAACTGGTTTAGAAACATATTAGTGTACTCGTACAGCAGAAACATTTGAACGTCAAGAAACATTATTAGAAAAACATGAAAAATATGCAAATTAGGTACAATATTTCACAGTCACATGTCAGTATAATCTCATAAACAATTTTTTTGTGAAGTAAATTAGGTAGTAATCATAACATAAAACGAAAAACCCTGTCTGATATTTCTTTATACCTTAAATTTGCAAATAATTGTATAAAATTTACTAAATATGCATAAATTGAAATATGAAAATATCTCTCAAACTTGACGTGCTGGAGTAAATCTAAAACTAGATTCGGAATCAGCACAAAAAACCGCATAAAAAACAACTAACTTCTGTTTTAGGACAGAGCTAAAGTTGAAATTTGTTGACCAGTGTAATCCAACATGTTGCTGTGGTGTATCATATAAATAATATAAAATTTCCAAAGAAAGTAATGTTTTGCTTTGACAGCTGTTTAAATTAATGTAGTTGCATCATATCTTTTATCTATTTTCGCGATGTTGGATCTTTCTTCGTGAATCGCGATTTCTCTCCAAGCTTTTTCAAGCAATTTTAAAGATTTCTATTAAAATCATATTTTTATATTCAGAATTTTTTCGAAAATATATATGTTTTGCGATACATTAAACCCTGTCATACGGGTGCACTTCGTCTTTTTTTCTGGTATATTAGTGGTCTGACCCTTTCCGTGGGAGGGTGTCTTAAAAATCCTACTAAGTTCCTGAGATTGTATCATGTAAACACACAAATTTTCCAAAGAAAATAAAGTTTTGTTTTAACATGTGTTGAAATGGATATATGCATAATATCTTTCATCTATATTTTCACGACGTTGTATGTTTCTATGTGTATCACGATTTTGTTTGTCTACAATGTTTTGCAAGAAATTTTAAAGATTTGTATTATAAATGAGTAACTCTAGTAAGGCAGTTCTAAAAAATAAATAAAAAAAAATAAATTGGTACCAATTGATTAGTAATAACGTCTACTAATTACTGTCATATTTAAATTTTCTTAGGGGTCATGTACATATAGAAATTGTAACAAACTTTGAAATTTTAAACACTAACAACTAATTTTGACATCATATTTGGATTTTTCGGGAAACTTTACCTTTGAATACCAAACAGGGAGCCATTGCTCAAGTAGTGTAGCCGTAGCAGGTGTAAAGTTTGAAACTCCTATTTTTAATTGTTTCAAAACACATTGCAATGCGGTTAGTTTTTGAAGCATAACTTAAAATGTACTTGGTGGAATAAGCTGCAATTTTGGATTCGCACATTTGAAGCTTCTAGAAATCAATTTCGGTTTAAAAAAAAAAATGCATAGGTTGCAATTCATGTATTTTTTTTTTTTTTTTCAAAAATATGTAGTTAGTAATACAAGCCTGTCATCCGGGTTCACATCGTCTTTATTTTCTCTTATTAATGGCCTGAGTCTGAACCATACTGCGAGAGAGTGTTTTAGAAATCCAACATGTGTTGCAGAGTTGTATCATGTACGCATACAAATTTTCCAAAGAAAGTAAAGTTTTGTTTTGACAGGTGTTGAAATGGATGCATAGTTGCATCACATCTTTTATCTATAGTTTCACGATGTTGGAGGTTTCTTCGTGGATCACGATCTGTCTCCAAACATTTTCAAAGCTTTCAATTATAAATGCGTGACTCTGCTAAAGGTTAACGTTAGGATTAAGTTTAGTAAAGAACGTTTAAAAGTGTATAAGAAAAAGGCAGTAAATTGTTGCTAGCTTAAGCAAAAGATGACTAGCTGTATGTGAAAGATATAAAAGGTTGAAAAAATGTCTTTGCAACCACGGGCATTTATTGCTCACGGAGTCATTTAGTAATTTTAAAGCTTTCTATTGTAATGCTGTCAAATGTTAGCAATATGATTTGGTTTAGTAACAAAGGGTTAAAGATATGCGCTATGTGTCCATAATTAAGCGACATTATTTTAAAGTTGTCTAGAGACAAAACTATTGTTCAACATAAAAATAACAAATAAAGCCTTTGTGCAACAATATTAAAAAGCAGAAAAACCAACGTTTAAAAATGCACAAATAATACATGAAAAGCAGCAAACAGCTGTTTCAAATCTACTAGCGAGATTCTTCTTCAGTGCAAGATAGGGAAAAGGAACAGTGTGCTAGTTCAGCCTTGCTTTTTCTTAGCACACTGTTCTTTTTCCCTATCTTGCACTGAAAAAGAATCTCGCTAGTAGATTCCAAACAGCTGTTTGCTGCTTTTCATATATTATTTGTGCATTTTTAAACGTTGGTTTTTCTGCTTTTTAATATTGTTCAACATGTTGTGAAATTTTGCGGAGGACTTAATAAAGGTTATGGGAATTTGTTTGAGCGAAAAAAAAAAATAATTGAAAATTTCGCCATCAGAGGACTTTTTTAATGAATTACTCATTTAGCACGCAGTTACGTAGTTTACAATTTTTATTACAACCAAACATGTTCAACATGACAGTCATAACTATTGTTCAGAATGGTGTGAATTTTTGTGGAGGAAATAATAAAGGGACGGGAATTTGTTTGAGCTCAAAAACTAGTTCAAAATTTCACCGCCAGAGGAATTTTTTTTAAAGAATTATACATTTAGCACACATTTAAGATAGTTTACGAAATTTATTATAACCAAACGGGCTCAACATGACGTTCATCCTTTTCAGATACCATCTAGAATCGTGAGATAGCATGTTCCACGACCACAGCGTGTTCTGGGTAATGCTAAAAATATGTCGTGAAATGATGTCTTTAAGATCAGGTAAAGTTAATAAATGAAATTTCTTAAGCTATCGTAAAAGTATGCTAAATGTGTAATTCATTAAAAACCGCCCTCTAGTGTCGAAATTTTGAATTATTTTTCCGCAAACAAATTCCCGTCCCTTTATTATGTCTTTCAAAAAATTTCACAACTTTATGAACAATAGTTTCGTTTGTAGCTTTAAAGTAAAGTCGTTTAATAATGGACACCCTGTATAAGAAAAAAATAATATTTATGAGCATCTTTATGATTGCTGACGGAGACTCCAAACATTTAAAATGTCCTATGCTGTAAAGGCGTAACTCTGTTATTTGTTTTAGTTCTAAAAAAAAAGTACGTTTTAAAATCCAGACTGGGTACTTTTTGGTACATTTTTTAATTCATTTTTGTTCGAAAACGTACCAAATTGGCAGATGCCCTTATTCAGAAACTATGTAATTGACTGTGTTTTCCGTTTTTGGTAAAGGCAGAACATGTTTCAGAAAACGTGGTCAAAATCGGAGTTTTGAACCGAATTTACGGACGTGACCGCGCAGAAAAAATCTCCCTTCCTTAGATAATTAGTCGACTATAACTGAAAATGTAATTAATATTAGAGTATGTTTACTATAGAATGTTCGATATCGTAAATGAAGTCATGTGTATTACTATGTACAGTTCGTTTACAGGGATACACAAAATAATTCCATTACATTTTGATCTATGCGGAAAAATTGTTTGCGGTACATGATGTTATGATCTTTCAAAATAATGAAATTTAAAAGGACCTCTAAAGTGCTAGTCTGTTTGTAGTATGTTTTCTTAACAATCTCACGCTTTCTTGCTTATATCTTTAAAAAAAAAACTACTATAATCTTTGAATATTAAAATCAAGTCGTGACGTCAAACGCTGTGTTAATAGATTCGAAAAAAAAAAAAAAAAAAAAAAAAAAACAATCACAGAATGAACGCATCAATCACATTTCCCCAAGAGGCCAAAGCCAAAAGAAGTTTTGTAAATCTGAGTTTGTGTGTGGTGTGTGCGTTTGTGTCAAAGACCGGACAAGTTCGTTGACTTTGCGTTGCGTTTCTTCGCAGAATTCCCTTCCCTTCGTTGCCAGAAAAAGGAACGTAATACCGGCCGATCGATGTGGGGGAATGATCTTGATTTCTCAAAATATTACGATTCTATTTGAAGGTGTAGTCACGTGATTCGGTATTTAATTTTAAACACTTTGACCTTTTCATAAGCTGAAGCATCACGCATAGGTGATGATACATTTTCCAATATTACGAACGAATGCGCGCTTAGAAATGAGTTCGGTTTCTTTTTCCGAAACCCGAACTCGAACCGGAGTCCTGGAACCTGAGCCCGACTATTTGAAATCCGAGCCTGCTCGATCAAGATACCGAAAATACGCAGTAGAAAATTGTTAATAGTTTTCTACAATTATTTCAAGATTAAATTTTCTCTTCTTATATAAGAAGTTATTGCTATAGCAATAACTATTAATCCTAAATAATCCCGCATGACAATGTTTCATGATTTTCGTGTGCTTCAAAATTTGTTTAAAATATCAAATTTGTTATTTATACCCAACCACTGGCAAAATCTGCAAACGTCACAATTCTTATACTTTTAAAATATCATTGAACAACTATAGCAGAAAGGCATGAGTTCTATTTTCCAGTAGTTCTATAAAAGGACTTCAGACAAAAAAAAGAGGATAGACAAGGTATATCCCACGGCTTCTTTATGCTATTAACACTGACCGTGCAAAGGCTTCAGAATCAGAAAGAATATTTCTCCTTATCTCGTATCAATAACAAAGTTCAATTCCCTTTCAAACTGATTTTTAAAGCGTTGTAAAACACTTTTAAAAAATTAATCTATATTCTTGTTTCTAAATTGGCTTGTGTTTTTACCTTTTTTACAGTTTGTGAATAAGTAAAATTTTCACTTTGATCCCGAGTCCGCTAAAAGCTCGAAGACTCGTATAAAAACCGAGTCCAGACTCGAGCTCGAGCTCACGGTTTGCACTATGTCACATCTTTAATGTTCACGTCCAACTTTCTGTTTAAGGGAACAAGGGACCTTAAAATAATTTTTTCTATTTTTTGTAAATTTCACCTTAAATATTATTCAAGGGTACATTATATGCATTATAGCATGCATTTATCACAATTTTTTTTTTTTTTTTTTTTTTTTTTTTTGAGTAAAAAAATGGAATTTTACGCGTCGTCTTAGAAATCTTCGAAATGCCCCCTGCGCATTCCATATCAATGAAAATCCCCAATATTTTTTATAAAAGTTTGTTTTATATATATAAATAAAATAGAGCATCGAATTTTATATATTTGAATTTAAAGGTTAAAAGAAAAAAAATGAAAATTTTTGAAATTTTTTCGAAAAAATTTCCAAATTTTTCAATTTATTTTTTATTTTTTGTAAATTTCATCTTAAATATTATTCAAGGGTACATTATATGCATTATGGCATGCACTTATCACAAAAAAAATTAAAAAAGAATTTTATTTTTGAGAAAAAAATGGAATTTTATTTCGTCTTAGAAATCTTCGAAATGCCCCCTGCGCATTCCATATCAATGAAAATCCCCAATATTTTTAATAAAAATTTGATTTATATATATAAATAAAATAGAGCATCGAATTTTACATATTTGAATTTAAAGATAAAAAAAATTAAAAATTATGAAATTTTTTCTAAAAAATTTCAAAATTTCAATTTTTTTTTTTTCGTAAATTTTATCTTAAATATTACTCAAAGGTACATTGTATGCATTATGGCATCCATTTATCACAAAAAAATTATTTTTATGAAAAAAATGGAATTTTACGCGTTGTCTTAGAAATGTTCGAAATGCCCCCTGTGTGTTCCATATCAATGAAAATCCCCAATATTTTTAATAAAAGTTTGATTTATATATATAAATAAAATAGAGCATTGAATATTATACATTTGAATTTAAAAATTTAAAAAAAATGAAAAATTTCAAAATTTTAATTTTTTTTTAAACCTTTAAATTCAAATATATAAAATTCGTTGCTCTATTTTATTTATATATATAAACCAAACTTTTATAAAAAAAAATATTGGGGATTTTCATTGATATGGAATGCGCAGGGGGCATTTCGAAGATTTCTAAAACGACGCGTAAAATTCTATTTTTTTTCATAAAAATATTTTTTTTTTAATTTTTTTTGTGATAAATGCGTGCCATAATGCATATAATGTAACCTTAAATAATAATTAGGTGAAATTTACAAAAAATAAAAAAAAAATATTTTGAAGGATTTTAAGGTTCCTTGTCCCCTTAAAGCGCCCCATGTGCATTTTAAAGGCACTAAATTATTTCAAGGGTTTAAAAAAAAAAAAAAAAAAAAAAAAGCTCTTTTACTATAATATGTGACTTTCTTCTCCATAAGCATGTGTATGTGATTTGGGGGGAAACAAAAAGCTTATGGATCTAATGTTTTGTTTCATTGGCTATTTTTTTTTCTTCTAAATCTCGTGCGGGGGGCTGTATAAGCACAGAGAAGGAGGGTGATTTCAGAATTTGCTTGGAAGATGCAAGATCCTTTCATGGGACATTTTAAACCCAGATTTTCAGCAGATTTAAAATAAACCACTTTTGAAATTAGCTTTTCATACAGATTTCTAAGGGGATATTTTTATTGCTTTAATTTATTTACATGCAACTATTCATACTAAGGGGACCGGACAATAATCCGTAATAGATAATCATTTTTGGTTTTCAATTGAAAACTCTAATAGGCTTTATATATATATATATATATATATATATGTGTGTGTTTTTTTTTTTTTTTTGTTTTTTTTTATTAGATTGTTCACTCACAACGCCAAAAACATTTTTATGTGAAAATTTTCAATAGTGTATTCAAATAAAATTTTGAAATTTGTTAAAAGCGATACTTTCGTATAAGCCGCATGTTAGTAAAAATTGTAGTAAAAACAAAATTGATTGCTCAGATGTTATCACCGTGAAAATGAGTGTTACCTACGGACATGCTTTTGCTTTATAATATAAATATTGACAAAAAGAAATGAAAACATTCAAATGATTATAAGAATGTAAGGAAACAGATGATGGTAAAAGAAAGTCTAAAAATCAGTGGACGGGATAATTTATTTTTGTTTAAGTAGTAAAAATAACGTGAATGTAATTAAGATTAATCTTTTATTTCTTCCCATTTTAAAAATCAAAAGCTGCGCAGACAACGTGATTATATATAACTCAACTTGAATTCAGGGAGTGACTAGGGAGAAAGGGGGGGGGGGGTACCCTGAAGCATCAAAATTCAAAATCCCCCCCCCCCACCCCTTAGAAGATTTGAGATTTTGCGTTTGGTAATGGTATAAAAGAGCAAATTCCTAATTATCGAATATTGCCCCTTCCGGGGCTCGAAAATTTCCGGAGAAAAATGTCTGAATTCCAACACTGTCTTCAAGGACTAAGAAAAGAGATTTGCGTCAAGGCTTAAGTACAGATACATTTTACATAACACAGAAATATTCAAGGCCTAATCTGCAATTGCAACATCAAGAATTTTAAAAACGTAACACATTATCGACAAAATCTCCCCCTCCCCAGTTCTGGTATCTTTTCCTTGCTTTTCTTAACGTTATTTTGATTAACTAAAATAATTACTATAATGAATTAAAACTGAGTGAAAACGTGATATTACATAACGTTTAAGTCCTAAACAAAGAGATTTACATAAAATTAAAATCTTTAAAGCCTAAGCACAGATGTTATAAGTAAAGCAGATGTCAGAAACGAGATTTTACATAATGCAGAAACCTTCAAGGCCTAATCTGCAAGTACAACACTGATTTAAAAAAAAAAATAACACATTATCAATTTAAACAAAAGCCCTATAACACTATGAAAAACGCTTGTTTTAATTTTAACTAATTAAAAACTAATTAATTAACTTATTAATTAAATACAATAACGTTATTTTCATTAATTAAAATAATGATTATAATTAATTAAAACTGAGCTAGGAAGAGGATGTTGCATCACGCAATAACTTCAAGGCCTAAGCAAAGAGATTTATATAACAGAGAAATCTTCAAGGCCTAAGCACAGATATTTTACAAAATGCAGAAATCAGAAAAGAGATTTTACATAACACAGAAATCTTCAAGGCCTAATCCGCAATTACAACACCAAGAATTTAAAAACATAACACTTTATCAACTTAAATGAAGTCACTCCCAGTTCTGACTGCTTTTTTTTTTTCCTTTGCTTTTAGGTTGCATAATTAAATAAAATCTTAAATGTAACACTTTCAAGAACGTCTAAATATATAATACCAGCCCTTCCTTACAAAAGACGTATATAGAAGAAACCTGCGCGATAAAAGAAGAGAAAAGAAAAAAGAAATGAAAAAAATTTATCTCAGTGGCAACAACCCTTTTGCGAGCAGAAGGTCATGGCTTGCTCAACTCTGCTCAGAAGGGTTGAACGACAAACAAGGAATGAGAAAAAAAAAAAGCGCGAAAAAAGTACCCATGTAAGAAAAAATATCCCGATTTCTTGCAAGTTAAAGAATAAAGAACTGGCTTATGTCCAACTCTTTCTCTCTCTCTCTCTTTTTTTAATAACTTTCTTTTAAGTGTTTAAGGGAGTGGCGTTTTTGATTGTAGACTTGTGCTTTATGGAAGTTTTCGTATGTTAATTTTCATTCTACTCCTTTATTATTTTTTTTCTTATCTTTATTTTTTCAATATATTTTGGAGGGTCCTTATGAATATTGCGACAAAAATCAAGGTCTATAGCTTGGCCTGAATGATTTCCTGCCGTTTAAGACTAAAATAAAATATGACGACGTTTTGACATTTCTTGCGAGTTATTCATTCTTTTCTATGAGGGCTTTTAAAGGGTGTTTCGTGTGGACAAAAAAAAAAAAAAAAAAAAAAAAAAGAGGGCCAGTGCCCTCTTATATAAGACTGCTCTTTTAACTGTCTCTTTCCCAATAAATAGAGTTTTTAAATCGTCTAAAGCAAGTTGGTGTGAAAGGAATTTTATTTTTTTAAGGGGACAGTTTACCTCAAAATTGATCAAAAATCGATTTTTATTTTTAAATATTAAATGAAAACCTGCTTAATTGTGAATATTTTGACACTTCAGTTTTGTTTATACGGAAACCCTGAGATATTGTAAACTTTATTCACGAAAATATCAGAAAAATCGTCAGTTTTAATTTGGGAATAGCCTTCAATAAAAAAAAATTGATCATGAAATGGTGTGACCCCCCCCCCCCCCCAAAAAAAAGAGGCATAACCCCCCCCCCTCTAAATTAAGAGCTGGATCCGTCCTTGCATACAACAATTAATTCCTTCACTTTCCAAACATGTCCGTTATTTCTAAACATCATTTACGGAAATTGAACTGTTTTGAAAGCGATACAGAAACATTCCGTAAAATTTACGGAAGACTTCCTGTATTTACACGGATTTATAATCTCATAATGTCAATTACGGAAATTGTACTGTTTTCTTAGAAAGAGGAAACTATTCCGTAAAATTTTACGGAAAAGTTTGTGTATATTGACGGATTTTTTTTACAGTGTACACCAAGCGTAATTGCTGACACGAATGAAAACTTTAAATGGCTGTTTCTCTATGTTCATATTTTTTTCACTTTCATGTTTTAAAAATGCTAAGAGCTTTTTTTTTTTGTATTTGAGATAGAGGTTTAAAATTTTTTATACGTGCTCTTTATTATATACACTCTAAAATTGGGAGGAGTGAAAAGTTCACTGTTTGAAAGAGTGACAGGCATTTTTACTCTTTTTGGAGTGAGTTTTATAAAAATACACTCCTTAAAGAGTGGAGTTTTCCACTCTCTAGAAAGGAGTGAGATGTCTCACTCCTGAAAGAAGAGTGACTTACGTGTGCATTGCTTATTGACCAATCAGAGAAGCAAGGCGACGACACCCTTTAAAGATAAGAAAAATGATCACTTTTTCGTCCGCCATTTTAAGATTAGGATATCATTAAAATTATTCTTTGGAATACATAAAATGAAGGTAAGTCTTGTTTAATTTTAAGCATTTATCCGTGTAGATATGTGGAATGTCCAGATTATGAGCTAAATAGTTGTATGTTTGTATAGCAAAAGATTGATCGTGGAGTATTCATAAGTGATTGTGAGATTTCTTCATGTAGCGATCTGAAATGTAATTGTTTTAAGGGGACCGGGAAAGCCGTATCTCCGCCATGTTAAATTCACCAACTTTATGTACCTTTTTCTCATAAATGGTGAAAGATAGAGGTCTAGATTTTTTAGAGTAGTTTAAATAACATGCTTTACGTTTTTTAACTGACCATTTTCGTTCTAAAGTGATTGTGAGATTTCTTCACGTAGCGGACTGAAATGTAATTGTTTTAAGGGGACCGGGAAAGCCGTATCTCCGCCATGTTAAATTCACCAACTTTATGTACCTTTTTCTCATAAATGGTGAAAGATAGAGGTCTAGATTTTTTAGAGTAGTTTAAATAACATGCTTTACGTTTTTTAACTGACCATTTTCGTTCTAAAGTGATTGTGAGATTTCTTCACGTAGCGGACTGAAATGTAATTGTTTTAAGGGGACCGGGAAAGCCGTATCTCCGACATGTTAAATTCACCAACTTTATGTACATTTTTCTAAGAAATGGTGAAAGATAGAGGTCTAGATTTTTTAGAGTAGTTTGAATAACATGTTTTACGTATTTTAACAGACCATTTTCGTTCTAAGTAAAATTCAAAATTAATTATTAATTATTTATTGAAAGTCATTTTTAAATTAGCACTTTTTGGTAAGATTTCACTGCCTAAAATAAATAATTCTCAACAAATCATTAAATCCCTGTCTATACAATATAACATAGTATAAGTATTAAAAAAAAAAATCTGAGTTCTTGATATTGAAACAAGTTGGAAATTGCTCACCAAACGTGGCAAATGAGGTGCGTTCGTACTATAACCAGTTTTAGAAATATTTTTTGCACCGCATATTGTACTGAATGTATATTTTAGTGCAATATATAAGTGCATATCCATTTCATTCTGTTCTGAAAGGCTGTAACATCATTAAAATGCACTTAAAATATTTTTTTTCCATTGGCCGTCATGTAACGAAAACTTTTGACTGTCCTTGTAATTAAACTATGCATCCGATTTTCCTGAAATTTGAAATTAGTCTACAAAAGTTTGCAACAAATATATATTTAAAATTTTAGATCATTCGGAAGGCTGTAACATCATTAAAATGTACTTGCAATAATTTATTCCCATTGGCCGTAATGTAACGGAAAACTTTTGACTGTCCCTGTAATTAAACTATACATCCGATTTTTATGAAATTTGAAATGACTCGACAAAAGTTTGCAACAATTATATATTTAAAATTTCAGACTATTCGGTTGGGTAGTTTTTGCTCTGTTATATACGGGTGTTGAATTCAGACCCTTATCTCCGTGAGGGATTTCTGTGGTTCCGGAGGGGGGGGGGACATTATAGAGTTCCGGGGGGGATTGCACTTTTTGACCATTGAAAACACAAAATCTCAAATCTTCCGGAGGGGAAATGCCCCCCCCCCCTCCGGGCCACCCCCTGAAATCAACACTGACAGACAGACTAAACGACGAATATAGGGGCTACGTATTTATATAATTACGAACGCACCTAAAAAAGGAACATAAACATGAAAAATCCAAGTTTTGAGAAAAAGTCGATTAAAGATTTATTGCCATTAAGCTGTGAAGTACTCTTAGAAAGAATGAATAATTTCAACACTTATTTTTTATATATATAAACATGTGTGACACATCGTTGGAAAGACAAAAGTTTAAACTATTTAATGATATAAAAAAATAAAAATCGCTTTTTAGGTGCGTTCGTAGTTATATAAATACGTAGCACCTATAGTCGTCGTTCAGCCCGTCTGTCTGTCCGTCTGTCTGTCCGTCTGCCCGCATATAACAGCGCAAAAACTACCCAACCGAATCGTTTGAAATTTAAAATATATAATTGTTGTATAATTCTGTCGCGTCATTTCAAATTTTATGAAAATCGGATGTATAGTTTAATTACAGGGACAGTCAAATTTTTCTGTTACATTACGGCCAATGGGAAAAATTATTGCAAGTGCATTTTAATGTTGTTACAGCCTTCCGAATGGTCTGAAATTTTAAATAGGGCAGATGTGCCAGTAATGGTCACCCTTTGATGTTTTTGGTTCATAAAAAAATAAGTAATAAATATTTAACTTTAATTAATTTTTTTATAATTTCCCCTTGCATGTTTTATAAAACTGGGTTATTGTTGACACTTTTAATCAAACCAATTAGGAAGTAGAAAATAATGTTTCAAAGTTTTGCTGTTTTCTGTGAAAATCTTAATGAAGAGGTTAAGAGCTGGCTTCGTTTAATTAATTTATATATTATTTATTTTCTTGAAAAATTTGAATGCTTTTGTTTTTGTAGCAATAGAAAACTTTTATATACTAACGGTCATTTACGAAATTTCATTTATTTTTAAGGTTTTAAGAGAGGGTGTCTATTACTAGAATGGTTAATTAGTCATTTTCCACCAAAACTTTTTAAATAGCTGCTTTTAAGTTAGTTTATGTGATTAATAAAATTTCAATATTTTATTCTTTTTTTATGTATATATACTTTGCTATTTTAAAATCTGGCAATCAAACCAGCTAGGTGGTAGAAAATATTGTTTAAGAGCGCAGCCAAAGACGGGCTTATAGGGCTTAATACCTCTCCTTTTAAATAAAAGCAATTAAGTTACAGAAGCTATTAAAAATCTATTTTCTGTGTTAAATGTTTGGTTATTCTTATCTGAAAAAAAAAAAAAAAAAAAAAAAAAGAAGGAAAAAAAAGTAATATTCCTTAATTTATAGGCAATATTCATGAAACTGGTAAATCTGCAGATCAGTGGCCCCAAACATCAGTTCTACAGTTTTATTTTGAAATTATTTATTTAGCATTTAAAATATTCAACTCACAATATCATGTCTTTCATATTTGCAATATTAATTATTATAAATGATATATCAAGTAGTCTCTGGAAGATTAATTTTTAAAAATAGCGAGACAAAACTAAACATCACTAACATTCCAAAACTTTTTTTTATTATTATTACCTTTTAAATCCCCCACTGTTTCAATAATTTAATAGCTGTAATTGCCTGATATTTAGTATTTTAAACTATCCATCTAAAATAATTAAAACATTGATCGTCTGATAATTACAATAATTGATGCAAACAGTAAATGATCATCACAAATTTTTTATTAATTACTGGTATCCTTATTGTTAAATTTTTTTGAAAGTAACCATTTTGTTTCATTAGTATGTTTTCATTAAATTCTGGTTCTAAATACAGTCATAAAAACAATTATATTTATTACTTTTTATGGGGTGTCCGTTACTGGGCCAGAGGGTGTCCATTACTGGGCTTTTGGGTGTTTTGGTATATTTTTGTTATTTAAAATTAAATTTCGATTCACATTGGGAAATGAGACTATAAGAATGGTTAAATATTGTTGATGGATTAATAAAATATTGAAAAAACTGGAATGTAATAATTATAACTATTAATAAAAAAAATAATTTTAAAAGAAATTCCTTAAGAGTGTCCATTACTGGCACATCTACCCTATTTAATTGTTGCAAAATTTTGTCGAGTCGTTTCAAATTTTATGAAAATCGGATGTACAGTTTAATTACAGGGAGTCAAAAGCTTTCCGTTAACTTTAAGGTCAATGGGAAAAAATTATTTCAAGTGCATTTTAATGATGTTACAGTCTTTTGAACAGAATGAAATTGATATGCACTTATAAAGTTCACCAAAATATACATTCAGCACAATATGCGGTGCAAAAAATATTTATAAAATTAGTTATAGTACGAACGCACCTCATTTGCCACGTTTGACGAGCAATTTCCAACTTGTTTCTATTTCCGAGGTCAATCTTTTCCTATAAAACATATAAAATCTATTTTGCTCATATTCACAAAATACAATATCTACGCGAATAAAAAAATTAAATTAAACATGGCTTATCGCGTCATTTCATTAATAAGTATTGTATTAATTTCATTTTTCAGCAATGACGGACGAAAATTAGAAATCATGATTAAGTTAAGGAATATGTTTAAAAGAAAAATAAATACATATTCCAGAGAACTTAAAAGTTTAACTTTAGACTCCAAGTTCATATTAAATAAAACAAAAGCAAATGACAGCGGATAATATATATATATACATTCTTAATATTTAAATCATGCTTAGAACTTATTTAAAAAAGATGTGAGTTTATAAGTTTTGTTTTTTAAATGGAAAAATTAAAAATATTTTAGAACAATAGGACTTTGCAAAAATAGCAATAATTTAAAGAAAAAGTGCGGTTTTATATTTAAAGCAAAAATTAAAATCAAATCAAACATTGTTAAACATATAACATCCGCTGATAAAAAAGTTATTAATAAAACTTTAAAAGTAATATCTTTATAGGGCATGCAATAAAAGCAAACACAAAGGATAAGATTGGAATAAAATATTTTAGTTTATTACTATTAGTAATCTAATTTAAATTCGTATGTAACTTTAACTGAATTTTTCCCTAAAAGTTCAATTAGTGTTACAAACCATGAATTAAATAAATATTGCTAATAAAGTATTTTATTCCAATCTTTACTACGCTTGTATCTATTTTCATTGCATGCTGTAAAAGATGTGATTCTTTTAAAATGACCATAGAAATTAAAAAAAAAAAAAAAAAAAAAAAAAAAAAAAACGACTACATTAAAAAATGAACATTCACTTTTATGAAAGAGTGACTATTCACTCCTACCAGGGGTGAAAAACCGCACTCCTTTAGCAAGAGTGAATAGTCACTCCTCCGAAAAAGTGATTACCCACCCCTGTTTAGAGTGAATATTCACTTTTCAGGAGTGACTATTCACTCTTTCAGAGAGTCAAAAATTTCACTTTTGCTCAGAGTGAATAGTCACTCTAAAGAGGTTGGGCATATTTTGACTCTGCGATAGAGTGACTATTCACTCCTCCGGAGTGAATAGTCACTCCTTTTTATTTAGAGTGTATGGTGATAAATCTGAGCATGGAATTAGCCTTCAGGTTTTTCTTTTTTCTTTTCTTTTCTTTTTTTTTTTTTTTTTTTTTTTTTTAATAAAAGTACATGAAGATGTGTTTAGATTTCATCGTTTTACACTATCAGTAAAAAAAATTATATTAAACGCAGTATTAGATGTATCTAAAAAATCCATGCGCAATCTTGTGTAATACACATTTGAAAAAAAAAGGGGGGGGGGCAAAAATATTAATATTTAAAAAAGTAGTAAGGATTTAAACTTTTTAAAAATTTTGATTAAATATGCAATTAACTTTTTTTTTTTTTCAAAATGTACTTTTAGTTGAACATTAAAATGCAGTGAGTTCACCATTTGAACCATAGATTAAAAAAAAGAAAAAAAAATGTTGAAAAGGTAAATTTCCCCCTTAACTATCATACAATCGTAAATAAATTGCGAAATCTGGATATGATATTAATTGATTGAAAAAACGAATTTTTAACTAAATTATTTTTCAATAGCAGATTTTTTAAATCGTCTAAAACAAGTTGGTTGTTGTCGAATAAATTTTAATGATTTAACTACCAATCGTAAATAAATAGGGAAGTTTAAATATGATATTACTTGATTGAAAACATAATTATTTTAACTATTTATTTAAATTATTTGATTAGTTAAATTCTCGTTTTAATTACATATCTGGATAATAAAATTAAAAAAGAATTTTAGTTGATTAAAAAAATGGGAGAAAAAGAAAAAAGAAAACAAATGTGCTTGAAATGGTATACTATACATTTGAATCGTTTTTTAATTTAAAAAAAAAAAAAAAGATGGAAGAAAACAAAATTACTTTTTTTTACTTAAAAAAATGTTTAGTTTTTTTCGCTTATATAATTTTTCTCACACACATATTTTAATATAAAGCAAGGTTTTAAATGCCTCAAGTTTTTTTTGTTTTGTTTTGGTTTTTGTTTTTAATATTCTTTTATTTTTTAAAAAAATATTTTATATATTATGATTTAAAATTTTAATATAATCAATGAAAATTTTTTAAATACTTCCTCAATCAAATATTTACAACAATTAAATAAAAAAAAAACTACTAATAAATTTTTTTCTTGATAATTCTTTAAGGAATCAATTATAAAAAGAAGTAAAAATTAATAGACTGACGCACTTGTAAGCACTCGTAATTTTTGTGCATACGTTTTCTTTTAAATTGCATATTAATTTTTAAAATATGTGCGTTTGTTATACATAGATTTTTCTAAAGAAATTTATCAATTTTATCTTTAAAATTCAGGCATACTCCGGCCATATATTTCTGTGTACCACTCTCTGTTAAAGAAATGATATTTAGACTCTTTATAGATGATTTCCAATGTCTATGTTTTAAGTTATATAAAATAACCTTCACAAGTATCAATGAAGGTATTTATAGTTGATTTAATATGGTGTAATTTATCAATGTAAATAATATCTAAGCTTAAACATATCTGATCCAAATATATCATTCAAACATTTTGTTTAAGGTATTTTTTAATGTATGTTAATAAAATAGTATTTGGACTTATAGGCTTCATTCCAAACATATCATCAAAAAGTATTTTTCACATACATATTTATTATTTATTTGCGATCCAAAGTTTGAATAAAGGGAAAATGGTTTAAATATAAACAAATAAATATTTCAATACTATCACTAAATAAATATTATTAATACTTAAAATTGATTTCTAATGAATTCTTTAATTAAGTTGCTTTTAATTTCTCGTAAAATTTTAATAAATTTATTTTGCTTTTTTTGTATGTGTATTATACAGTCTATAACATACTGTAATTCTTCGTTTTTTAAATTAATTTTCTAAAGAAAAGCTTATTTATGTAAAAATACAGTATAATTTGCGATTTTTAAAACTACTGATGTCCCTTTTACATTATAAGATATGAAGAAATGAATGTAATCTTTAATTTATTTTCAATTTTTTAGTTAAATATTGCAATGATATTTCCACTTATAATTCAAAGTAAAGTTGCTTTAGATCTTTCAAACAATATAAAGAGTTTTTCATTGTTTAAGCAATTTGTGTAATTTATAAGACACGCACAGACATTGTCACTTAACCTTAACTCCTGAGCAGCATACAGTTACTATGATAATAAAACAATAACAGTAACTCAGGATAGAACATAAATCAAAACAACAAAATTCTTTTCGCATTTTCCAAGATGTTATGTACCTGCGATTTTGTAACTTTAATGTCAATGTACGTTGAATTTTCTTTTGTTCATTTTTATTTGGATTAAAGGGTTAGTTTGGAATCCCCTAGAGTTTTGCAAGATCCCCATAAAGAAGTACTGAAGTGAAAGGACGTGGAGCAACGATCCTGGCATCGAGTTACGGATTACGCCACGTTATTTTTGAGTTCAAGAATGGCCATTGCCACTTCGAGATTACGCCAGAGTGTTGCGTGGGTTATCAACATCCGAAGTAACCTCCTAGTGTTTTTTATGACAGTTTTTTTTTCCGCAAACGGATCTTTACAGTTTAAGTATTATAAGTTTCGTAAGTTAAAACTGTGGGCTATTTCTTAGGGTGGGATAATGAGTTTTAGTTTTGTTATTTTCGATATATTTTTCCTGTAAGATTGAGTAAGACAGGTTCGACTGATGTTGACGTTAATTGGAGGGAAATTGGTAAAAATTTAGACAAGCACTACTTTTTATTTTATTTTATTTTTTATTTTTTTTTTGTCTGTAAGAAATTTCATGTTTGGTTTCGAAATACAAGATTAGCCATAAAATAATATTTCCTGTTTAAGGTTCAAATAGACGTATATCATTCAACTTTTGGGGCCTTTTTTGTGTTCGGCGGCGCTTTTCATTTTTTACTGCTTTTGAAGGATCATTCTGAAGGCTGAAAATATTTCCTGCAAATCATCTTCGCCTCTTTCCATTGGTCAGTCTCCTCGTCCTTTCTTCAATAACAACAAAACGGTTGAAGAAGAAAGGGCGATAATTGCTCTTGATGGAGAATATTTGAAGAAATGAGTCAACACACAGCCTTAGAGGAATTTGTAGTTAAATCTCACAGCCGCAAGAACGGACAGAGGAGGGGGGGGGGGGGGGGATGGTGCGCCAGCTCCAGGTGCCCAGCCAAACAGGCGCTTCATGTAGCCACTTACAGTTATTAATACTGATGCGATCTGTAGAAAAAAAGAGCAAAAACTTTCGCACTAGGAGCCAAATAGAGTTGCTGCGGTGCTGCTGAAACTAATGACCAGAATGCGACAAAATTTTATATTTAGAATTTTGAGGACATAGGGAGATTAATTCCGTAAAAATAAATAAATAAATAAAATAGTATCATTAATTATAAAAGTTGTCGGTAGGAAAATTTTTGCCGTGGCGAAGTTGAAAAAGTAAATTATTTGTATTAATTGAATAATTTACATCAAGGGAATTATTTGCATTTTAATTAACAATTAAAATGAATTACGTAAATTGCTTTGTATGTAAATGACAAAAGGGTCACTAATTTTCCTTGAAAAGCTATTGGGAACATTTAGAAGAATTTGAAAGACTGACGAATTGTGCTTATATGTCCAGCTGTACTGTACCAAGGTACAGAAAACTTCGGTACTTCATTTTTTATACTATTCTTTTTCTTTGTGTAATTTGTCTTCCCATGTCTACAAAACTCTATTTATAAAGTTGTACATTTTATTAGAGAGAGTCAGTTTTACCATAGATTGAGGTATTTTGGGATATGATGGAAATGATACTTATTTTGAACACAAGGAAAAGTTATGCTCTTCGTCTTGTAAGTATTTTTTACAGACTAAGATGGATATAATAATCCGTAATAATCCGCGGAGTTCAACCATTATTTTGAAAACCATAAAAAATCAGATAATGGCGATATCGTTTTCAAACAAATCGCAATACATTTTTCAAACAAATTGCATTTGAAAATGCACTTATCCCCTATGTTGACGATGTAAAAATTGAAAACGTGCGATGTTAAAAATTTTTAAAAATCGCAGTAAAAGCGAAATTCAACCGTCTGGCGTTGCCAACATCAAAATGACGTCAGCGTTACGCATGGACACGCCTTTCCTTTATAATATTGGTAGTTCGATTCATAAAAATGGCTATCAACAATTCATGTAAATAGAGATGTTTTATTACATAATTTATCCGGTAATTGAAGGAATTAGATTTATATCATAGGTACATCCACACACCTGCGGAGCCACGCGACAATACACGCGATTTGACTGATCGTCATGCCGCATCTCCTTCGCTTCTGTCCCCGATCTTAACTTGTAAGCGATCGTCCACTTTCACTGGAGAATGGAGTGTAGGGCGTGTGACCCCAATCCATTTACTTGTTGAGGAACTCATCTGGAAAAATAGATCAAGGCTTCGTTTCTGCTGTATATTACTCGAATTTACATAACATGTCATTGGCATTATACATGAATTCCGAAACAAACACATCTGCTGGAACGATGTAGGAGATAAGCTTCAGTATGCTGATGCTGTTTTCTTACGAATTACCAGCGTGGACATTTTAAAATGCAGTGTAAGAATCATAGAGATACACAGGAATTTTCAATTTCCCCCCAATGTATTAAGGGTGTTCTTAAATCCAAAATGGCAACTTTCTGACATAAGTTTTAATTTACCTTTGTTCGAAAAGGCATGAAACTAGCTGATGTTATTGTTCAGAAACTACGTAATTGAGCTGTTTTTTCCATTTTTTTTTTTTTTGTAACCGCAATAGATCTTCCAGAAAATAATGTCAAAGTGGGCGTTTCGAACCGAATTTCCGCGCGAAGGAAGAAAGAGCACTCAAGAGCGGGCGAAAAACGTGTTTGTCACGTGATCAAAATCGCTTATAACTCAATAGGTAATTGATGGATCCAAAAATGGAAAAAATAGTTCAATTCCAAATCGCTTCCATGGCCAGGCTTTCCAAATTTATATCTTTCCGTAAGAAAATGAATTCGTAAATGTGTCAAAACGTTTTGCGCTTGTTGAGCAGAGCAGTTAAGAACAGCCTTAACCACAAACAAAAATATATACTGTAAAAAAAACAATCATACAACTGACAATAAAAACTGTCAATTTTGGCGCCAGTGAAAAGCCGTTATATGTACAGAAAATGTCTGTAACCTTTTACAGAAGACAATTTTTTCTGTTAAAAACTCTGTGTAAAAATTGCAAAATTCGTATTTTTTATAGTAAAAAAAAATTATTTTCTTTAAATCAGTTTATTTCTGTGAAAAATAGTTAGTTTTTTTTTCTGTAAAAATTACAGGCTTTTTTCACAGCGTACAATAATCTCTTCTGAGATACCCACGTTTGGGAAGAGCGCTTATCTTTAGAAATCTCAGAAACTAATATATTTTCGAGATTTAAAAAAAAACATTTAAAAAACAAAGTTTCAAGACAAGCAAAGAAGAGAGAAAAACGTCTTTGTCACGTGATCAAAATCGCTTACAACTCAATAGCTAATTTATTGATCAAAAAAAAGGAAAACACAGTTCGATTCCGGATCGCTTCCATAGTCAGGCTGTTCCAATTTTATACCTTTCCATTAAAAAATGAATTTGTAAATGTGTCAAAACGTTTTGCGCTTGTTCAGCAGAGCAAAGGACAGCCTTAATTGATTAAAAAATAGAGCTGAATTGAATAACCGGGTTGTTTACAAAAGCTCTAATCTATAACTATCTGGTACTAACACTTATCTATTAAATGCCCCCTCCCAATCCAAAGGGTTGATCTATTAAACTTATTGAATTTAGCTTTAAATTTTTTCCGATAGAATTATCCATGATTGGGTCAACCATTTTTTTCAGTAGCCCCAGTCATTGAAAGGGGGTTGGGGGGGGGAGGGTTGAGTAACGGTGTTTTGTGCCAGTACACTGTAAAAAAAATGTCAAATTGACAGGAAAAAACTGTCAATTTTGGCGCCAGTGAAAAACCGTTTAATTTACAGAAAATATCTGTAATTTTTCAATAAAACAGTTTTTTTCTGTAAAAAATATAGATTTTTTCTGTAAAAATTGCGAAATCCAGTTTTTTACAAGAAAAAAGAAAAACAGTTTTTTTTTTGTTTTGTAAAAAATACAATTTTTTACTGTAAATATTACGGATTTTTTTTTACAGTGAGCGGTAACTTTTCAAAATTATTGGGTGGGCTTAAAAATGTTTGAGTAAAATAATGCATAAAACTTTTTCCCCCTTAGTGTGTATGTGTGAAGAGAGGGGGGGGGGGGCGAATGACTAAAGATGATAATTCGAAATTAAATTACGTTGTATGTTTGTTTGTTTGTTTGTTTGTTTGTTTTTTTTCTAAGCAAATTTGTAAATGATTATAATTTCATTGTAACTTTATAAATAATTTTATTAAATTATATTCTTATAAGTTCTTCCTTATAAAATATTAATATTTATTTTAAATAACATTGGAATTGAACTATTGAAAGGGCAAAAAAAAACAAAACAAAAGAAAAGCATACATTTTAATCACCTAAATGTTTTATGAATTCAAGGCATCAAAACGGAGGGCAAAACATGCAGAAAATTTGTTTTCGTGAGAAATTTAATTCTACATCTGCTGAAGGGTTTTCAGTGCGCCTGTAAATCTAATTGATGTCCTTACTATTTTTCAAACAAAACTATTTTGAGAACGTTAATGGAATCATTTCAGCGATTAAACAATAAAAAAAAATAAATGACGAATTAGATCAATTGAAATTGGGTGGGCGGAGAGATCAAATTATTGGGTGGGCTCGCGCCCCATGGGCCCATATAAATTAGCACCACTGTTTTGAACTATGAATTGTCAATATGCTGCTGTCCAATGTATTAAACGCCCTAACCCTTCCGAAGATTACCATGCCTTAACTTATTGAATTTAGTCTTAAAATTCGGTAGAATCTTCCGTGATTGCGTCAACCATTTTTTCCAACAGTCTCAGACATTGAAAGGGAGGTGGGAGGGAGGTGGTGAGCGACGGTGGTTCGAGCTAATGAGTTTGTTTGTTTGTTTGTTTTTATTGAACACATACATCAGACTTGTGTGTTTGACACCAGGGCCCGCTTATAAGTCATTGTCGATATACAGGGACGAGATAGCACAAGGAAATTTTACACCACCAGAGAATTACATCCTGGGGGCTCCACAAAGAGTGTGCAACGGAACCGGCGGGATTCGAACCCGTCCCCCCCCTACGCTCTCAAGCGATTAGCGGGTGGTGTCTTATGCACTCAGCCACGGTGGGCCCAAGCTATGAGTTAGCTCGAAGTGACCGCTGTCATCCAATGCATCAGACCGTGTGTTTTCCTGCTCCCAGTCCTCCATATTTTCGTACATTTGGGTGCAGGAAAACACAATGATGGCCTGCAGGTAGTTTGCTCTAAGATATGACTTGGCAGGCCAAACTGCATACGCGGCGATTCTGTAACTAAACCTCTCACGCACACACAAACACATACAAATTCTTTGGAGAAAGTCCTGTATGAGGAAAAAAGGACGTTATCTGAACAACCCCAATTTGGGTCATACGGCAGATCTCTGGAGGCTAAAGAGAAAGTGGACACGAGTCGAAATTGGAACACATGGTGCCTCTCGCGTGGAAGTTGATTCTCGTGATGTCCATCTCGTGATGCTATTCTCATATTGCTTAGTCTTTGAGTTTGTTGTCGTCTTCTTTTTGATCTATTTTGTTTGTAACTTGATTTTTTTTTTTTTTTTTTTTTTTTTTTTTAATAATGAACTTGAACTTGAAACACTTTTGGACGTTTTTCCATGTGAAGATGTACGAGTATGAGATTTTGACTCACAGTTAGTTTGAATTTTTAGAGTGAAAAAATTATTTCCGGCGAGCCGATTACGTAAATCTAGCAAAGATGAATAAAACAAAATTTATTTTGAGCCGAGAAAGCTTGTTTGTTTGTTTGGGCGGCTGTCTAGGACGGAATTCATGACTTCAAATCACATGAAATCCGTTTACCCCAATCGGCCGAGAAAGCCGTCCTAGAGAAGGAGAAACAGATAGGAGCTTACTTGGTCAATTGGATTGGACGGAGATACGTGGCCTGACGTCATGAATTCCGTCCTAAAGCGAGAGGAACAAGCAAGAGCTTTCTCGGCCGGTACTGACGTCGGCCATGTTTTGAGTGACACGAAAATTTTAATTTTATTTCTGTAGTTGACTGGAATCAGTTGCTTTATTGCGCAAACGTAGTAATTCATTTGAAAGATGTTAGTAGTATTATAAAGCTAATTAAAATGAACTGCGATATTGTATCATAACATTACATTTTAAACAATGTACTCATTTTGAGAAAATAAGGCTGTGAATGTAACAGTAAAAACACTCATATGATTTAAGACTAATTAGCAGAAATTGTTTATATTAATTACAATATTACAATTACACCGGAGTACTTTAAGTCTTGTTCCAACAGAAAATTATTTAAAGGGATTTTGACACCACAGTACATTCATAAAATTAAGCTAAATATACATTTTTCTTTTTTTTTCTCATGGTTTTCTTTTTCCTATTTATTTTATTTCTTCTTCTTCTTTTTAAGAAGAATGAATCCATAGTAAGTTACACTAAAAAAAAAGTTTGAATTGAGCAGATTCGTTTTATAAGTTTTGAATTTTAGCGCGATCCTAACTCATTTTTCAGAAGATGAGTTTGAGTTTGAATTAGTTCGGTTTTTTTTTTCTGTTATCTGGGGGGAAGGGGGGGGGGACTGATCTTATTGAATGAAATTTCCTCGTAATTTTCTCACAATGTAACTGAAAAAGAAAGAAGAAGAATTCCTTTTAAATAGATACCGAGCAATAAAAAATTATCGAATCATCCACACTTGTTTATCATAAAACTTGAAAGGCAGACTTACTTTTTTTTACTTTTTCAAAATTTCTATTTTAAAAAAATATTCCAGAAGCCCCCTGCTGGTTGACCTTTTTTGAAATCTTCACCTAATTTCTGCGTCCTCTCATTTTGGGCCCCTCAAGTGCTTCTGAAATCACTTGATTTTGGACTTAGACAGCACCACCCCTAACGGTCCTCAATGGAGCTCGCATTTTACCAAGGTCAAAGAGCTCCGGCTTTATTTCTCCCAGGGACCGGCGAGTTGAACGCTCTGGCGCGGGCGAGCGTCCAAGGTCGCTCGGTCGTTCCAATAGCCGGGGTGCTTCGAACCCCGAAGAAAATCGTCTGCCGGTGACCTTGGCGGGATGACACACTGATCGAAAGAAAAACGAGAGAACTGAGGCAGGTTGGGAAGATGGGAGGCCACGCCAACTTCTTGGGGCTTAGTTCATAAGAAGAAAGGATTACGCGGTTGGTGAGAGGGGCGAAGGTGAGGGTTATATTGGTGACTAAAGAGTGATCCTAGATTCTAAATTTATTTCTTATTTTTTTATCGTTTCAATATTACTTTTCTTATTTTGGTTCTTTACATATGTCATATAGCCTTAAGCATTAAGAAATACTGATAATGGATTTTCCTGTTAATTCGATAAAATATGATTAAAAAAAAAAAAAAAGTGGTACATTATCGCTAACTTGTTAAAGAATGTGCAACAGTCTATATTTAGGCCCTGTTTTCCTAAATTCAGTTTTACGTACCATAAGAAGGCCAGCATCCAAAATTATGCTCTAAAGCAAAGATGTCCGAACTGCGGCTCAGCGTTGCCAGTTAACCCTTTAACGGGCCGTGGTAATATACTTACCACTTAATTTTTATTGAAAACCGATCAATTCGCACCGGAATTTTTAGCAAAATAATCTGTTTTTATAATGCTTGCGATATAAAGAGGTTTCCATCGCATGTACTGTAAAAACAAAATATTTCACTAAAATTTCCGGTGCGAATTGATCAGTTTTCAAAAGAAAAATATGTGGTAAGAATATTACCACGGCCGATTAAAGGCTTAAGTTATATATTTTTTAATTATTATTTAGATTGCATGATTGCTACCACTTTTTTTTAATCAATATTTCGCATTGTCTAACGACAGATTACATGAAACGAATGGATAAACGAATAACCACCCCAGAGAGTTATAGTTATAAAAAAGTGGTTGCAATGAAGCAATCGGAATAATAATAAAAGAGAGTTGTCTAAAAGGTAATATTGCTGCGACTCGCAGAACTACCACATTTTCGGAATAACCATTTCTACAATTTCAGTATTTCTACGGTTAAAAAGGTGAAGTTTACTATTCGGAAATAATGGTGATAATCAACTCTCAGGCAAAAATGTTGGTCACTTCTGCTGTAATGCACCGGTTCTCATCTGAACATTGAAGTGAAGTAGCATCGAGTGGGGTCAGTACTTTGGTAAAAACAAGCCACTGTTGTCAGCTCTGTGCGGTTGCCACCTACCTGCACGTATAAAGGTGGTGTGGCGAGTATGGATTGTTGGTAGATGGAAGAGAGGTATCGAGCCTATTTAAAACTGTAAGGAAAACGTTGAAGCATAGTCAGTCTTCCTCCCCTGTGGTGCCTGTTAAAAGAAAGAAATTGTAAAATTTAAAACTGGGCATTAACTGTTTAAAATCTTACTTTAACTTTGAGTAAGCGTTAGATCCAATCAACCGATCCGTTTAGCGTCGGTTTAAGTTCCGGCTAAACATTGTAAATTTTGTATGTTTATTTCATTGTCGTTATTTTTTAACGTTAAAGAGGACCGGGAGAGACACTATGCTCTACAGACTAAGTTCCTGGTCTGACCAATCCCCTCTTAGGCTATCAAATCAAATAATCGAATCCGAAATAGCCGCAGCATGAGATGGTGTAAACAGTGTCTAAGCACAACACGCTTCATCGGTGCGCCAATTATCACTATTGATATAGGCCCAATTGGTAGTGATTCAAAAATTAAAAAATATTATGCTGAAAAAAAAAACATTTTCTAAATTTTATTTTTTGCAGGTTCAAAAATTTGATGCTGCAGTTCAAAAAAATTAAATACTTGATCCTCTTTTTTTTTTTTTTTTTTTTTTTTTTTACCATGATCCTCTTTTTTTTTCTTTTTTTCCCATGATCCTCTTTTTTTTTTTTTTTTTTTTTTTTTTTTTTAACCATTTGGAAAAATGGTTATTGTCCTCGGTCAAGGTAGGAAATCAAAAACACATCTGAAGCGTTTAATTAGTTGAATCCCGCATTTTATTCATTTTCTGAATGTTCTATGCAGTAATCTGTATTTTCCTTTTACTTTCAACAGAGATGGATACTTCTGTTGCCACTATGACAAAAAAGTAATAAAAACTACAAAAAAAAAAAATTAATAACTCAGAAACAAATTGAGATACAGCTTTCAAACAAATTGCATTTAAACGTACATTTTTTTCTCTATACGACGGTGTAAAAAGTAATATTGTGGGATGTTTAGAAGTTTAAGAATGAAATTTCGTTTAAAATTGGTCCAGGAATATTAATGTTTAATCCATGGTGTACGTAATGTATGACCAGCTCCGTAGAAGTTTAAAAATTTACAGTACCGAAAAATGTAAACCATGGCGTACGTAATGTATGATCAACTCCATGCGATTTTTTATGTCTTAAATTTTAGTCTTTGAAAAAATCATTTTCCAAATGGTCGTTGTAATTTGTTAAATTGCATTTTTTTTTTTTGTTGTTGTTGTCATTTCGTTTTCAAATATAAAAGATTAAAAAAAAATGTAATTCTTTTTTCACAAGTTTTTTTAAAATCTGGTCTTTAACATTTAGCGCCCTTATAGATAGATGAAAAACTGAAAAATATGATAGGTTTAGGAATGAAAAGATCTAAACTGTACTTTTATTTATTTATTTATTTATTTTAATATGTCTAAAAGAGAAATGTCTATTTTATTATTATTATTTTCTAATCCTTTTCTTTTATAAAGTCGTTTAATAATATGAAAAACTCATACTGTAAAATAATTAATCTGCATGCCAATTATTATCTAATTACAACGAGAAAAGAAAAAAAAATGACTTTAAAAAAATATTTCATGAAATAGCATGCGGATGTGTATTTTGCTGCTGATTAAAGCGATGAAATAATATTTTTCTTTATTTACTGAAACGGAATTTTGTCCGTTGATCTCATGTGAACGGCCGTTCGTTGACAAACACAGGGTCTTTGACACAAAGATTTTCTTTTCTTTAATATTTTTGTTTTCTATTTTTCTCTCAAATTAACTTTTATGAAAATCCGACACTTAAAGTTGTAAATAACATTTCTATAACATTTATTATTATTTTTTTTAATAATAATGGAAGGTGAAGAAAGAATTAAAAATTTTATTTCTACTTTTATTTAAAAAAAAATAATTTTAAAAGAATTGCCAAAATTTTAGGTATAATCATTTTCTTCAGAAAATCATAAAACGGTTATTGTAAAATATTTAAACTTTCTCCACTGTTATTTGAAAAAAATATATATATAGCTGCATGCCAATTATTATCTAATTACAACCAGAAAAAAAATATTAAAAAGATATTTCCCGAAATAGCATGCAGATGCGTTTTTGCAGCTGATTAAACTGATGAAATAATTTTTGTTTACTAAAACGGAATTTTGTCCGTTGATCTGATGTGAATGGCCGTTCTATGACAAACACCGGGTCTTTGGCACAAAGATTTTGTTTTGTTTTTTACTTTTTTCTTTATCTATTTTTCCCTCAAATTAATTTTTTATTAAAATCTGATACTTAAAGTTATAAATAACATCTCTATAATAATTTAAAAATTAATTAATAATGGTACGAGAAGAAGGAATTAAAAACTTTACTTACTTTTATTTATTTATTTATTTATTTATTTATTTCAAATAGATTTAAAAGAATTGTCAAAATTCTAGGTAAAATCATTTTCCTTCAGAAAATTATAAAAGGTTATTGTAAAATATTTAAACTTCCTCCACTGTTATTAAAAAAAAGAAAAGAAAAAAGAAAAGAAAAGAAAAGAAAAGAAAAATAGCTGTATGCCAATTATTATGTATAATTACAGCCAGAAAAAAAAATATTAAAAAGATATTTCACGAAATAGCATGCAGATGAGTTTTTGCAGCTGATTAAACTGATGAAATAATAATTTTTTATTTACTGAAACGGAATTTTGTCCGTTGATCTCATGTGAATGGCCGTTCGATGACAAACACCGGGTCTTTGACACAAAGATTTTCTTGGAATAAACTCGAGCACTATTATTTGGTCACTGGCGTTGGTTGCTATGGTGACTATGTGGTCAGCTTTTCCTTTTAAAAAGTAATTTTTCTCACTTGAATATACAACACGCTATTTTTACGTCATAGTACCAACAATTACTTTTTGTAATTATTCCTCACGCTTGCGCATTTTTAAAAGGTTTATGGGACTTGATTATCATATATACTATTTCTTTTGTTAGCATCCCTTTCTCTCAGCTAATATGTAGTGTACAACGATGTATGAGGTATCATTAGAGGATTTTTTGGCC
Source organism: Maratus speciosus (assembly GCA_963932465.1). Classification (NCBI taxonomy): domain Eukaryota; kingdom Metazoa; phylum Arthropoda; class Arachnida; order Araneae; family Salticidae; genus Maratus; species Maratus speciosus. The sequence continues at coordinate 202,684,369 of OZ010798.1, forward strand.
CATATCTGACTTCGCATACTGAATATGCAAACAATGAATACGAAGCTTTTTGAACAGGCTTTTGAAATAGTACATACCAATGGTGTAGTCGTAAAAAAAGCAGAGGGCATACGCTCTAAGCAGGGAGGTATACGCTCAAGGCAGAGGGTACACCCCTACAGTATATATACATACTACAGTACACTGTTATATACTATTTTGCAGCATTCTGGCAGGTCATTCGACCGTTTTTTGAAAAAACGGTTTCATAACCATAATTTAACTATATTCTGACCATAAAATGGCCAATAATATGGTTAGAATAGTGTTAAAATTACGGTTGCGTAACCGTTTTCGGAAAAAACGGTCAAATGACCTGCCAGAATGCTGCAAATTTTTAACAGTGTAGACTACCTCAAATCCGCACAGCTTGGGACCAGAGGTTATGCGGATTTTAGAATTTTGTGGATTTCTGGTCATTGCTTTGTTTACATTTTTTAAACAGTAATTTGAATGGAATAATGCAATCAAAATTAGAATGAATGCTTGCAATATAGTTAAATATAATAATTAAGTAAAGCAATAAACTAAAATAATAAAAAGTAAAATAATATTTAAAATGATTAAATTATTAAAAGAGGACAAGTAAATACTAATTAATAATACATAATTAAATATGCACAATAAAGATAAGATGCATTTTTCTTGAATTATTCAATGAAACTTTCCTCTTAAATGTAAAGTAAAGAAATTTTATTTCAGGTTTAGGCAGTCTTAATAACCAAAAAACCTTGATTAATACATAAATATATTTGGTAAAAAGATTGTGATTACCAGTGATATCAGCAATGTCTTGATTTTTTCAAAAATAAATTTATACTTCCTTCATGGAAAAGTACGAGTTCAATCATATTATCAAGAATTACATATTAAAATACATACAAAATGATCTAAAACTAAAAAATTCCGTAATTTTGTCCTTACATCTGAATTGAAAGTTTCATTGTTTACATCTGTGATGATATGTGGATTTAAGCGTTTGCGGATTTTAGGGTGTGGATTTCAGGGAGTCTGTATAACTTTTATGAGAAATGCGAGGGTATACGGCGTATACCATCGTATACCCTCCACTACATCCCTGGTACATACTCATATTTTGTTAAAACAAGCTGTTTGATTAAAAAAAAAAGCAGTTACCGTATATACTCATGTATGAGTTGAAGAATTTTAGACAAAATTTGGGAGTTGAAAATGGGGTGTCGACATATACACGAGTTAGCAAATAAATAAATAAATATTTTTTTCGCAAATCCGTGAATGGGCAAGTCTTTTAAGTAATCGCATATGAGTCTAACGTTGGAGAGAGAAATAAAAGCGGACAATGGTCATTTCCCTGTGATTGACAAAAAAAAGCTGAACAATATAATGTCCCTGTAATTGTTCTACAAAGAAGTACAGTGAAACTTCCTTGGACGGTCACCTATAAACAACGGCAACCTCCGAATACCGGCCACATATTAATGGAACCAAACACATTCCATAGCGTTAACATTAGTACGGACTTCTAAATAAGGAATTGTGAACAACGACCGCTCAAAAGTCACGAGAAAATTTTTTTTAACAGTTTCTGGAACAATTTCATATTTATTTGCAAACCAAAATCTGAAGCAGATCAAACAAAGTATACTTAATAAGTCAACAAAATGTTATTTAATCTCTCGAACACTTAATCCTTTTCCAAAACTAGACATAGAAAATGAAGACAATAATGATGGGGAAAATTTAGATAATATTCTTAGAACAGCAAGCGTGACTGACACGAACGCCAGAAAGTTTGTGTGTCTAGACAAAGATTTGGCAGTTACTGCTACATTTGATTCATACAGCAAATGGTGGAAGATAGGAGAGAAGAAGAGAAAAGTGATGCGGAAGGGGATATGGAAGAGATTATAGAATCTGCCTAAAATGTCCAGCAGTATTAACACATATACCAAATTTTTGACGAACCTTCGAGAAATCAAAAATTTTGCATTAAATCATAATGATGATGAGTTGTAGAGCAAAACAACTCATACTATTATTTCTTTGGAGAAAGATATTTGCAGAAAAAAAGCAACTGCAAATCACTGACTTTTTAAATGCATTAAAACAATGAGGATTAATTAAAATGACTGTGTATTTCTATTTAAATTTATGTAATTATGATTTTTTTAAAATGAAACCTCTGAATAACACCTACCTCTGAATATCGGTCACTTTTCATCGGTCCCACTGGTAACCGTTATCCAGAGGTTACACCGTACTATATTTTAGCAGTCTAAGAGGTTGTTTACCCTTGTAAATAAGGCTTGAATACATTTTTGAAAGTTTCTTTTTCTTTTTAAGTATCATTAAATTGATGTGAATTTTCAAAATAGTTTAAGTTTCTTCGGTTTTATATAATTACACAGTTTTAAAACGTTGAATCTTTTTTTTTTTTTTTTGAGTCTGATTAGAAACGTAAAAATGGTTACAAATTTAATGAAAATTAAATAATTTCTTTTATTCTTGATTACAAATCATTTTTCAACATGCTACCAGAAATGTGGTTCGACTTATACACGAAAATTCAATTTTTTTTTTTTCAAAATTTTGCTTAAGAATTGGGGGGGGGGGGGGGGTTGACTTATACACGAATGTATACGATAATTATAAATTCGTGGAAAATGTATCAGAGAATAAACTCAAAGACCTGGTATTACTATAATTCTATAAGCTTAAAGTTTACAACTCGAATTTTAGATATCTCGAAGCCTGAAAAACAAGATCACATGTGACTATATTGTCTTATAAAAATTGTCTATTTATGTAAGATTTTTGGAGTAAATAGGCATAAAATAGTTTAGTAATTTAACATTATTCTTATTCTTATCATGCAAAAAAGAAATACATCAAAAAGAAAAATGGTAAAAGTTGATGATGAAACGATGAAAAATTACTGAAACCGATATATGCGCGCAGTTTATAAACACAAATACACTTAAATTTAAAAGTGCGTGTGTGTGTGGGGGGGGGGAGGGGGGTACGTTAACATTCCTCTTTTTTTTTTTCTCATGATATATGAATGAAACAGGTGGTTATGAAGCAGGTCAGCTATTTTTATATCTACTATCCTTGACAAACGACTTTATTAATAAATAAATTAAAAATTCTTTGCACAGTCGGTCGAATTCCATTACACAGCAATGGCGACATCCATAAAACTTCCCATACATTTCAATAAAATTTTTGAAATAAATAGACATAAAATATTTTTGTAATTTAACATTATTCTTATATTGTAAAAAATAAATAATAATAAAAATAAAATAAAGGTAAAAGTTGACTATGAATGCTGATGATGAAACGATGAAAAATTACTGAAATTGAATTTGTATTTAATCGAACGAATTTTAATTTTTGAGATATTAATTACAACAAATCGCTTTAAAAAAAAACAAAAGAAAAACAATATTTTGTTGCTTATAAATTATGTGCGTGCAATTTATAAGCACATACTTAAATTTAAGAGGGGACGGGAAAGGGTACTTTAGTATTCCTTTTTTTTTTTTTTTTTTTCTTTTTAACCTGATATATGAATGGAACAGGTGGTTACATAAGGCAACTATTTTTTTTATATTTACTATCCTTGAAAAACGACATTATTAATAAATAAATAAAAAAAATCTTTGTTCAGCCGATCGAATTCCATTACACAGCAACGCAAAAACAATGGCGACATCCATAAAACTTCCCATACATTTCAATAAAATTTTTAAAGTAAATAGACATAAAATATTTTTGAAACTCAACATTATTCTTTTGTTGTAAAAAATATATATATTAAAAAAATAAATAAATAAATAAATAAATAAAGGTAAAAGGTTGACTATGAAGGTTGATGATGAAACGATGAAAAATTACTGAAATTGAATTTGTATTTAATCGAACGAATTTTAATTTTTGAGATATTAATTACAACAAATTGCTTAAAAAAAAAAACAATATTTTGTTGCTTATAAATTATGTGCGTGCAATTTATAAGCACATACTTAAATTTAAAAGGGGGGAAGGGTACTTTAGTATTCCTTTATTACCCGGCTGCCAAGAAGGGTTATGTGTTTCACGCGTATCTGGGTATGTGGATTTCTTTATACCCTTGAAATATCCCAACGGCTGGATGGATTTTAATGAATGAGATCTCTATCGATTCGTCTTAACCGTTCGATGGTTATAGGCTAACTTTTGTTTTTATAAATTCCAAATGGCAGCCGTAAAATACAAAATGGCGGTAGACATGAAATTTTTTTTTACGCACCCTATTGAGTGGCATATCATTGGATAGGTCTTTCAAAATGAAGACGATGTTTCATTGACTATTTTAGAGTCAGAAGCTCCGTTTAAATAGTACACAACCTGGAAGTTGTGTAGGTAGGATCTCTAGCTTTAGTGCAACTCTAACCATCATAGACATCTATAGGCCTCATCAAAACAGTGTTTATAGATAGGAACTAACAATTAAACACAACTTAAAAGTCATCAATACAAGTAAATAAAAAAGATAGTTAAGTAATATAAAAATAGTTTCACATTGATGAGAAATAATTAATTAGTCGGTTTTTTTGATTTTTTAAATTTAATTTTGACTTGTTTTATTTTATTTTTTACCTGATATATGAATGGAACAGGTGGTTATATAAGGCAGCTATTTTTATATTTACTATCCTTGACAAACGACATTATTAATAAATAAATAAAAAAAATCTTTGTTCAGCCGATCGAATTCCATTACACAGCAACGCAGAAACAATGGCGACATCCATAAAACTTCTCATATATTTCAATGTCATCAAATGTGACACGTTGACGCAATGAAATTGTAGTCTTACCTCCACGAGCGCAGAGGCAAAAATTGGATGACTTATTTTCCCGCATTTTCTCATACATTGTCCTTGCTCGTGAAAGGGTTAACGGTTACAAATTGACTCTGGCCTTGAACAAATTGCAGCAAGTGCTTTTCAAGGCTATGGGCGCCAAACAACTAAACTCTAACTCAATATAACTTTCTCTTTGAATCCAAATGAATGAATCACGCCTGCCGGGCATGATTATGCGGTGTGTTATTTCAACTGTTTTAAGTATTTTTTATTTACTTATTGAAGTAGGTAGAGGGAAAAAAAAATATTAAGGTCAGACTTGAGAGAGATTCATAAATCAATGAATATGTTCTTCATATAAGTTTGGGGAAAATGCTGTTTTGATATTGATTCACTGTAAAAAAAAAAAAAAAAAGGACTAAAAAACTGAAATACTACTGGAAATCTAGACGCCAGTACTATTTCCGTTTTTTTTACGGGAATTTTTACCCATAAATTACAGAAAATTTTCCGTTTTTCTGATTAAAAACGGAAATTTTTCTGTAATTTATTGGTAAAAATTCCCGTAAAAGAAAGGAAATAGTACTGGCGTCTAGATTGCCAGTAGTGTTTCCGTTTTTTTGTCTTTTTTTTTTTTTTTTTTTTTTTACAGTGTCTAATAATCATTTATAATTCCGGGTTTTATAAGAATTTCGAATTAAAGCGAAATTGTGTAATCTTATGTAATACGCTTGATCACCGGCAGAACAAAATTCAGGGAGGGCAACATTTTGGAACAAATAGCCCGCTGACAATACCTCGTTTCATAATAATCATTTATAATTCCGTGTTTTATAAGAATTTCGAATTAAAGCGAAATTGTGTAATCTTATGTAATACGCTTGAGCACCGCCACAACAAAACTCAAGAAGGGGCAATATTTTGGAACAAATAGCCCGCTGACAATACATCGTTTCAGAATAATCATTTATAATTCCGGTTTTTATAAGAATTTCGAATTAAAGCGAAATTGTGTAATCTTATGTAATACGCTTGAGCACCGCCACAACAAAACTCAAGAAGGGGCAATATTTTGGTACAAATAGCCCGCTGATAATGCCTCGTTTCCAAAATGTGGAGTAAAAACATGAAATAAATTAAACTAAGAATTATTTATTGTCAGAAAATCCTGTTCAGGATAATCTGTAAACACCCCCTTACCCCCTCCCCTGTTAAAGATATTTTTTAAACACATGAACGTAAAAAGAAAATAGGACTAAAAATTATCTTCCATATTTCAAGAGGCAGGAACAAAAAATCCATGTTTATTTTCTTTCTCTTAGTGTTTTTTTAATTTTACTCGAAAATAATATATATATATATATATATTTAATCACCAGTGAAAATTTTAGTTAAATAAATTTGAAAATCCAGGGAGTTGCAATCCCCTCCCCTCCCCCCCCCCTCATTTGTCCGAGGGAGCCCATGCTCATGCTCATACATGACGCGGATCTGAATCCCTGCTTAGAAGCAGCAGATTTTATAAATGATATGAATGCAGAGCAAAATAGAGGGGTGGGGGAGAGAAATTGTCTAATATTGGAATCAGCCACTGAATTAAATCAAAATCTGCTGTAAAGTTTTAAAACGACACCTTCCTCAAATTTCTATTTTGTTTTTTAAGAACTTGATTAAAATAAACGGCTGATACTAAGGCAAGAAAAAAAAAATCCCCAATCGTTTGATTAACAAGAGTATATAGTTGATTTTGTTCGCCAGCAAATCACATAAAGATTAATTCACTAGTTTATGGGCCATAGACCATATTCCTCCTTGACTATCTGCTCAGTTATACACATTTACGAGTATTTTGGAAATTACAAATTCTTGAAAGTTTTTCATAAATTTGCCGTTTGATAAAAAGGATTTACTACCTGATATATTTTTTGTTTCAAATTTAGAATCGATTGGGAGAGAAGTTATACTTAACTGTTACTGCTTATATCACCATGTTCTGTATATGTTTAGAATAAATGTCTGTAGCGTTTAAATCTCTTAAAAATTCCAATTTTTATCAGTGCATTGAAATTAATCTCCATATCTACATCCCCTGGTAATGGTGATGCTTATTCTGCTGTTGATAATATTTAATATTGTTGTTGTGTAATCATTGTATATCCATCCATGTCATTATTATGCCGTTGTTTTCATTTCAGTAGCTATCATGTCAGTAAATTAATCATGTTTGTGCGATTCTTATAAAGTTGCTGCTTTCAATTTAAGGCAAATGCAACATTATGATTGCCTGATTAAGCATGATTAAAAACCGATTAATATAAGTGGCGTCTGCTGTATTGTATTACATTGCGAAAATATTAATTTTCTGCTCCATTAAAACTCCAAGGAAATTTTTAAATGGCACACAAAAAAAAAAAAAAAATATCAACCCATATTATCCTTTACTTTTAAGAATCGTGCAGAGAAAATATGGATCAATATTATCCCTATATTATTCCTTATTTTAGAAATCATGCAAAGGGGTTCTAGAGCACCCATTAGGTGTTCACTCCCACCTACTCATTCCCTAATCTTTCTATTTCTTAGCATTCTCGCTCATTTGTCTCTTTAGCCTGAAGAAGGAAGATTAACTATTTGGAAACGCGTTGCGATTTCTATATTTTGTTGTATGTGTATTTTGCACTAGTATTTTAAAGGTTTGATTTGCTATGGATTATTACACATTTTTGTTAAAAATTTGGGATTTATTTTAAATTGCTTTCTCTAACAGTAATAATAATAATTCTTGTTGCTATTACTATACTTATAAGTTATAAAAATGCATATTTCTTAGTCAACATTTGAACATATGGTGTATTTGGTCCATTGATAAATGCCCTATAACCTAACAATGATTTACATTTATTTTATTCTTAGACAAAAATGTTATTATATAGTGTAATGCAAAATGCTGGGAAAAATATTAATATCCCCGTGTTCCTTCCCCAGATTTACCCAAGTTTCTCCGCCATTGATCGCATAGAAGAATTAACAATTTGAGGTTCCTCTGCCCTTGCCCTCTAATAATAATAATAATAACTATTAATCTTATTATTATTACTATTACTATACTTATAAGAAAAAGAGGTTCATTTTATAGTCAACGTTTGAACATATGGTGTGATTATAATACTTAATAACTTACAACATTTACAATAACCTAATTTACTTCGCCTTCACGCAATAATGTTTATATATATACAGTCTATTACAAAATGTCGGCCAGATATTACCATCCTCGCGTTCCTTCCCCAGATTTTTCTAAGCTCCTCTGTCCTTGGCCGCAGTAAAGGGTTAACGGTTTGAGGCTCCTCTGCCCTTGAACGGTTCCGTTGATCCTTGGCCAAGAGCTGCTAAACGTAATCAGTTCGCTCTCTGATAACAAAACCCAGCTTTCAAGGTTGCATCTTTTTTAGCGAGTTGGTAACACAGCCCTCTAGTTTGTTTTGGCATAAAGAAGCCCTCATTTATTTTGCGACACAGGTTTAAGACCGAGCGTTTGGCAACAGTAAATGTCTGATGTCATGTGGATGCACAGTTCTCACTTTTTTGTAGGTGACCGTGAAATTTTTTTTTGTCATTTTGCCATTTTTTGTCGTCTGGAAATTAGATATGTCATATAAAGGTTAGGAAATCATAAGCGAATATCATACGTCGGAAAATTCCACTTTATCAGATACAAAATATTTGATTTATTTAAAGACCAGGCGTTTGGCAACAGTAAATGCATATCCATGTTAGTTCTGAATGTTTTTTTTTTTTTTTTTTTTTTTTTTTGTGATACTTTTGTAACAGCCATTTTTTTTTTCTTTTCATCTGGAAATTAGGTATATGTTAGCAAAAAGCTCGAAAATTGCAAGCGATTATCATTCTTTAATAATATTAAACGACACTGGAAATTTTACTCAAAAAATTACAAATTAATAAAAATAACATTCATTTAAAGAGTTTGGTTAGCAGTAAAGCTTTGTGTGATGTGTGGATGCGTAGTTCTTACTTCTTATAAGCGACCGTGAAATTTTTTTGTAATTTCGCCATTTTTTGGTGTTTCTCGGGAAATTAGATGTGACATGTAAATGGTAGGAAATCATGAGAGTATTGTCTGGCAATAATAATTCATATAGACAGAAATTTGCATTTCATTAGCTGTAAAATATTTGATTTATTTAAAGACCAAGCGTTGGCAACAGTAAATTTCTATCCGCATTGTAGCTAGTTCTTGAGTTTTATTTATTGTTTTTTTTTTTTTTTTTGTGGATGCACTGTTCTTACTTTTTTGTAGGTGACCGTGAAATTTTTTTTTTTTTTTTTTTTTTTTGTCATTTTGCCATTTTTTGTCGTCTGGAAATTAGATATGTCATGTAAAGGTTAGGAAATCATAAGCGAATATCATCCGTCGGAAAATTCCATTTTATCAGATACAAAATATTTGATTTATTTAAAGGCCAGGCGTTTGGCAACAATAAATGCATACCCATGTGCAGCTAGTTTTGAATGTTTATTTTTTTGTGATACTTTTATAACAGCCATTTTTTTTTTTCATCTGGAAATTAGCATATGTTAGCGAAAAGATCGAAAATTGCAAGCGATTATCACTCTTTAATAATGTTAAACGATTACAGGAAATTTTACTAAAATAAAAAAATTACAAATTAAAGAATAACCTTCATTTAAAGAATTTGGTAGCAGTAAAGCTTTGCGTCATGTAGATGTAGTTCTTACTTTTTGTAAGCGAACGTGAATTTTTTTTTGTAATTTCGCCATTTTTTCCCGTTTGTCGGGAAATTAGATATGACATGTAAATGTTAGGAAATCATGAGATTATCGTCTGGCAATAATAATTGTTAGTCAGAAATTTGCATTTCATTAGCTACAAAATACTTGATTTATTTAAAGACCAAGCGTTTGGAAACAGTAAATTTCTATCCATATTGTACTTTGTATAGCTAGTTCTCTTTAAATTCTTATATAATTACATAAAATGTAATTACTAAAATATTTGATTAATTTCAAGAGTGGGAGTTAACAGTAAATCTTTCTCCGTGTGTTTGCTAGTTCTTGAGTTTTATTTATTTGTTTATTTAGAGATTTTAAATTCTTATATAATTACTAAAATGTAATTACTAAAATATTTGATTAATTCCAAGAGTGGGAGTTAACAGTAAATCTTTCTCCATGTGGTTGCTAGTCCTTGAGTTTTATTTATTTGTTTATTTACAGATTTTAAATTATTATTTAATTACTAAGATATAAACTAAAAATGTTTCATTAATTCGAAGAATGCGAGTTAACAGTAAATACCTATACCCATGTGATAGCTAGTTCTTGAATTTTATTTACTTATTTTGTCATTTTAAATTCTTATTTAATTATTAAAATATAAACTAAAAAGTATTTCATTAATTTGAAAAGTGCGAGTTAACAGTAAATCCATATCTATATGTGGTAACTGATTCTTGAGTTTTATTTGTTTATTTGGCAATTTTAAACTCTTATTAATTACTAAAATATAAACTAAAAAATATTTCATGCATTTGAACAGTGCGAATTAGCAGTAAATCCCCATCCATGTGTTAGCTAGTTCTTGAGTTTTATTTATTTATTTAGGCATTTTAAATTCTTGTTTAATTACTAAAATATAAACAAAAAATATATTTCATTAATTTGAAGAATGAGAGTTAACACTGAGTCTCTATCCATGTATGGTAACTGGTTCTTGAGTTTTATTTGGTAAGTTTAAATTTTTATTTAATTACTGAGATATAAACTAAAAAATATTTCAGTAATTACAAGATTGCATGTTAAAAGTAAATTCCTATCCATGTGTTAGCTAGTTATTCTTGAGTTTTATTTATTACTATTTTATTTATTTAGTCATTTTAAATTCTTATTTAACTTTTAAAATCTAAACGAAAAAGCATTTCATTAATTTGAAAAGTGCGAGTTAACAGTAAATCGATATCTATGTGGTAACTGGTTCTTGAGTTTTATTTGTTTATTTGGCAATTTTAAACTCTTATTAATTACTAAAACATAAACTAAAAAATCTTTCATGCATTTGAACAGTGCGAATTAGCAGTAAATCCCCATCCGTGTGTTAGCTAGTTCTTGAGTTTTATTTATTTATTTATTTAGGGATTTTAAATTTATGTTTAATTACTAAAATATAAACAAAACATATATTTCATTAATTTGAAGAATGAGAGTTAACAGTAAGTCTCTATCCATGTGGTAACTGGTTGATGAGTTTTATTTGGTAATTTTAAATTTTTATTTAATTACTGAGATATAAACTAAAAAATATTTCAGTAATTACAAGATTGCATGTTAAAAGCAAATTCCTATCCATGTGTTAGCTAGTTATTCTTGAGTTTTATTTATTATTTTATTTATTTATTTTGGGATTTTAACTTTTTATTTAATTACTAAAATGTAAACTTAAAAAAAAAAATCATTAATTTAAACAACGAGCATTTGACAAAAATAAATGCCTGGCTATGTGGAACTAATTATTGCTTTTAGAATTTTGTTGTCACTGAAATTTATTTTAGTACTGAAGCCTATGTTTGGAAAATTGACCTAAAATTATTTAAATTCAACCATGAAAATATATACTAATTTATATATTTTTTGTACTTAATTGCTTCCTATTTTGATGAACTGGTCATTGAGAAAAATATCCAGGTAAATCAAAATTGGAAATTAAAGTAAGATGTTCCGGGTTCTATACCCGGCCTGTAGACTTTTTCACTGTGCTTGAAATATCTCAACTCGTATAAATATTTAGTCTTAACAGATCATAACAGAAGAGAAGAACGTTTCGGATTTAAATACAGATAACTAAAGGGTGATATTAATTCAAATCAGGGTTGGCAAGGTTTTGGACACAATGGTAAAAACCACGGTAAAATCCATGGTTTAAACCGTACTGTCCAAAACCCTTCTGTCTAAAACTGTCTTAAACTGTCCAAAACTATATTTTGTAGTAAAATTGTATTTATCAGAACAATGCTAAAAGTTTAAAAAATTGGCAAAAAGGTTACAATACAAAAATACCAATTTAGTATTAACAACCTAATTACCCTACGTTATACTACCTAACAATTTAGTAGTAACAACCTAATTGCCCTACGTAACAATTACATTAAAAAGATATTAAATTTAATTATGTATCATAATTTTAATGTTTAATAGTAGTTAATAGAAGTATTAACGATTTTTATGAAGAATACATTCTGATACTGTTACTGAAAGTCCCGAGAATTGTTACTGGAAATAATTGATAAATGGAGTTCAGGTTCAGCATACTGATTAAGCCAGCTTACTGCTGGCAACTATGTATATGTGTATATTAAGAAATAGTATAAATAAAAATAATTGATTTTGTTTGATTATGAGATATTTAGATTTTGACTATTATTATAACACTATATTATATGACTATTATTATAACAACACTATTTAACTCTTAAGAAATAGAATGTTCACTAGAATTAGATTAAATTCATAATAAAAATACATATTAAAAAAAATAACTTCTAGATTTTAAATTAAATATTTGTGTTTTCTTTCATTATCCTATAATCTAGAAAAGATAATTTACAATGAAACATTATTTAATAGAAATTTCTTAGTAACATTTTCTTGCACAAAAATTGAAACAAAAGCAAATCTCCCATCCCTATACTACATGTGTGGTATTATAAAGAATTTCTTATTATTATAACTCAATTTTAACAGAAACAGAACTTTTTATGTTACACAGATATTAGAAAAATTTGAACTTTTTTTCATTTACCAAAGAATTAAATGGACTGTTAGTAAAATATATTGTGAGATATTTATATTTTTCCATATGTTTAATAAGTGTGCAGTGGCTACATGTGGAATATTGCTTTTTTTTAAAGGTTTTGGACACTTTAGTACAGTTTTGGACGCTTTAGTACAGTTTTGGACACTTTAGTACAGTTTTGGACAGTAAAACCCACATGTCCTGTCCAAAACTAGTTTTGGGCGTCCAAAACCCCAACCCTGATTCAAATTCAAACTGGCTGCTTACGGACACATTTTTCCATTTAACTTTTGTTTGCAAACGTATCAAACTGGTAGGTGCTCTTCTCTGGGAAAAAAAAAAAAAAAAAAGCTGTCAAATTAACAGAAAAAAGCTGTCCATATTGGCGCCAGTGGAAAACAATTCACTTTACAAAAAAGTTCTGCAATCTGTTCATTAAAACAGTTTTTCCTGTAAAAATTACAAAATCCTTCTTTTTGACTGTTTTAAAGAAAAAACACGTTTTTCTGTAAAAAAAAAAAAAAAAAAAAAAAAAAAATGTGGATTTTGTAATTTTTACAGCGAAATATCTATATTTTTTACAGAAAAAACTGTTTTAACGAACAGATTACAGATATTTTCTGTAAATTAAACGAGTTTCCACTGGCGCCAAAATTGACAGTTTTTTTCTGTTTATTTTCACTTTTTTTTTAATTTTTTTTTTTTTTTACAGTGTATTGTTTTAAGTGCAAACGAGTTATCTCTTGAAAAACATTTTAAAAACCATTAAAAATCAGTAACTTGAGATATAGCTTTCAAACAAATTGCATTTGAAAGAACAGGGTTTCTTTCGACAAAAATTACGTTTTTTTTTTTTTTTTTTTTTTTTTTTTTTTTTTTTTTTTTACAGTGTATTAAGAAACCATGTAATCGAACGATTTTTTTCTCACTATTAAGAAAAGGCAGACATTTTTCAGAAAATGCTGTCAAAGGTAGCGTTTTTAACCAAATTTCCGGCCGCAATAGTTCTGGAAAGAGAAAAAAACTGCCATCCAAATACAATAATCACTTATAACTCAAGATGTAATTTATTTATCGAAAAATGAAAAAAAAAAACTGTTCGATTACAAATTACTTCAATTATATGTCTGCAAAGAGTCAGAAAATTTGTCAGAAAGTTTCTCGTTGTTGAGCGGGCAATTTTATTTTATTTTATTTTACTTTATTTTATTTTTTGAGAACCGTCTTAAATGAAAAATGTGCATTACACACACACACACACACAAAAAAAAAAAAAAAAAAAAAAAAAAGGATAACAAAATGTGGCATTTAAAGATAAAGAAATTAAAAACTAAAACACTATTGAGGAGGGGAAAAAATCGATAAAATTGAAATGCACAGGAATTAAACAAAAATATTTTTTCATGTGAATGATACAGATAATACATTTAAAAAAAAAATACTATTTATTTTTCGTCACTATAATTTTGTAATTTTATTTTCATTTTCCTTGTGTTATTCGGAAATATATTGTATGTAAAATAAGCAAATAAAATAAAACTACCAACCAAAAGTACTTAAGAACAATAAAGTATTATAAAACTGTATAAAACATGTAAGAAAAAAAATGAGCGAAAAATTAAAATATTCCCTTTTTTCCCCATCAATAATAAAATAAAAATTGAACTATTATTTCTGTTGTCCGAAAAGAAAAAGAAGAAGAAGAAGAAAAAAGAAGTCAAATCACTCGAAAAAGACACTTGAGAAGTGTCTAATTAAAAAGTAGAATGTAAAAGCAAGCGGGGTTTAAAATCGATTGTTAAAAAAAAAAAAAAAAAAAAAAAGAAGAAGAAGAAGAAAAAAAAAAAAGAAAATAAAACATGATCTCATTAAAATTATGGAAAAAAAAAGCTCTGCCGCTTTCTGGTTAATAAATAAAATGTTTTACAAGTAATAATTTTAACTACGGTTTTAAATTAATCGATTTGGTGGTTGTCTTCTTTTTATATTGACGATTCTGAATCTTTTTTTTTCTTTTTTTAAATAAGTGCGAGATATTTTGTGGAAAAACAATATGTACAACGTAAATGGATACGGATATTATGTTGTTGTGAAAATTGTTATTGATACAAGTTTAACCCGCTCCCATTTATTTATTTATTTATTTATTATTTTATGTGCGTTTTTTTTTTTTTTTTTTTTTTTTTTTTTTTTTTTTTGTAAATTAAGTTGAGGAATTGTTGAAGTGGCAAAATTTTTGTTTTTCATCTGTAAAAATCACTTCTACGTTTTTATTTTGTGAATATTTTTTATAAAATTGCTAAAAATTATTCTCCTGCGTTCTGACTCATAAATAAATAATCCGCAAATGATAATTTTTACCACACATTTTTTTTTTATTATTATTTTTATTTTTGCTTTTGACATAATGAAGTATGCTACTCAGAAGAATTTTTACAGTGTAAACGGGAATGAAAGAGTTTTACCACAAACCTCCAAGAAATGCCTATAACATCTTGATTTCTTTCATATTTATTTAGAAATTAAGCTGTGAAATAAAGTAATTGTTGAAGTGGCAATTGTTTTTGTTTCTGAACTATAAAACCGTATGCGAGTTTCTGAGCATTTTTTGAAAAAAAGTAAAAAATCGATTTATGTTTTTTTTCTGATTAATAAGTAAAGTAAATGACGAATGGTAATTTTCTGCAGTATTATTAATTAATGTATCTGACGCACGTTGTCTTCAATTTTATAAAAACGCCTATAAATGGTTGGTCTTTCAAACGCGATTTGCGAGGTACAGCTGGGCAGAAAAAGAGAACGCCCGCATACATTTTAATCTCCAAATTCTTAAAAAAAAAATTAAAAGAAATTTAAAAAAAAAAAAAATAGTAAAGAAACTAAACATAGCCTTTTGATTGAAAATTATGCCTTTATTTTTCAATTTATGTTTAAAAAATGGCTTAAGGGGTCATCTTCATACTAATATTGCACCAAACTGAAATTTTCCAATAGGAACACCTAATTTTTATACCATATTTAACTATTTTGGTAAATTTAACTTTAGGATACCAAACGAAAAGTCATTTGGTCAAGTAGCTTAGGTCCTATGAAAGTTTTAAAGTTTGGAATTCCTAATGTTAAATCATTTGTAGTCGTTGCAAAACATTGCAATGTAGGTAGCTTTTTCAGCATAACTCAAAAAACGAAGCGGAATTAGCTGTAATTTTGGATTAGCATATTTGATTAAAAAATTTTATAGATTAGAATTGATATATTTCAAAAATTAATTTCAAAAAATATTTTTTCAAAAATTAATCTAAAAAAAATTGTTCTTTCGAAATGCATTTTCTAAACAAAATATGAATTGTAACCTATACATTTTAAAATGGAAATCAACTTCTACTTCTTGATATTTTTTATATATAAATGCTTTTGGGTGCTGTTTTTGTTCAATTAAAAAAGTATTTTAAATGTAAAAAATTCATTAAATATTTCAACTAAAAGTTGTTTTTTCTATTTTCTGTAACCCAGGAAGCCTGTACACAAATCATCTGGCATTTTTAAAGAGATGTTGTTTAATAATATGATTATTTTTTTCCATGATCATCAATCATGTCGCAATAATTTTAGGTACAACAGAAATAAATGCCGATATCCTGGCTTTAACTTATCTCAAGGAAAAGAAATTTCCTTCAGTTAAATAAATTCAGTTAAAAAAATAAAAATAAAATAAAATAAAGAATGATAAAAACATTAAATCAGTTTTTTCTCCAAAAGCCTATGGACTTGACTATTTTTCTACTGCAGTACAGACATTTTATTTCTGAAAAAATTTTAATCTTTTAAGTACAGTAAACTTTGTCTAAGGCGGAAGCGATCGGGACCAAGAAAAATTTCCGCAGTAGACAATATTCCGCCATAGACAAATTTTACTCTATGTCTATGGATTCGCAGGTACTTGAAAATCTTTCCGAGTTAGACAGATTTCCGTCTTACACAGAGTCCACCTTACAGAGAGTTTACTGTATTATTAGAATCTATTATATATTTGTTTTACTTGTTTACATTTTTCTTCATGAATAGTAACATATATCATATACTATTAAGTATTCCATATATCATATGAAACATTTGCTTAAAGAATACTTAAACTTACAAATTAAAACACAATATATTATTCCATTATTTATTTTTGAGACGACGCTTGTAAATATTTGTTTTTTGCGTAGCGAAGCTTGTTGCAGTGAAACAACATGTACAGTGTAAATGAGAAATTACGAAAGAAGGTTTTACTTTAAGATTTTTTTCCTTTATGTTTTTGCCATGGATCTATTACATTAAAATCTGACTTTCTGTTTGTATTTCACAACTCCTCCACCTAGAATATGGAACGCAGCGCGATGAAATTAACATCAGTTATCTGCATTGATACGAGGGTGTCATAATAAGCTCTTAGAATTTTACAATTTGAATGTTTCTAAGATTTATTTTTTCAAAAAAATTTTTAATGTTTTAAGCATTATTAAAGTCTATTATATATTTATTTTACGTGTTTACATTTTTTTTTCACGAATAATAACATATACCATATAATATTTCATATATCATATGAAACATTTCCTTAAAGAATACTTAAACTCACGTTTATAAATTAAAACACACTATATTATTCCATTATTCATTTTTGAGGCGATGCCTGTAAATATTTGTCTGTTGCGTGGCGAAGTTTGTTGCAGTGAAACAACATGTACAGTCTAAATGAGAAATTACGAAAGAAGGTTTTACTTTCCTTTATAAAAAATTTTTTTTTCCCTTCATATTTTTGCCCTGGATCTATTACATTAAAATCTGAATGTCTGCTTGTAATTCGCAGCTCCTCCTCCTAGAATATGGAACGCAGCGCGATGAAATTGAAATCAGTTATCTGCATGAATACGAGGGTGTCATATAAGCTCTTAGAATTTTCTAATTTGAATGTTTCTAAGATTTCTTTTTTCAAAATTTTTTTAAATAATATATATCACATACTACTATTATTTAATATATCATATGAAACATTTCTTTATAGAACAGTTTAACTTAAATTTACAAATTAAAACGCAATATATTACTCCATTATTATTATTATTATTATTACTATTATTATTATTATTGAGGCGATGCCTGTAAATATTTGTTTTTTGCGTAGCGAAGCTTGTTGCAGTGAAACAACATGTACAGTGTAAATTAGAAATTACAAAAGAAGGTTTTTAGTTTTTTTTTTCATTATATTTTTGGCCTGGATCTATTACATTAAGATCTGACTGACTGTATGTATGTATTTCACAACTACTCCTCTTAGAATATGGAACGCAGCGCGATGAAATTAAAACCAGTTATCTGCAGGGATACGAGGGTGTCATATAAGCTCTCAGAATTTTAAAATTTGAATGTTTGTGAGATATTTTATTTGTTACTTTTTTGTAACTTTAAACGAAGTTTCTTTAAAGATGGCAACTAAATTACTGTATAAAAAAAGGGGGGGGGGGTCCGAAAAAGGTAAATAATGGTATATCGTCTGCGATCCGAAATGGCGAGCAAACATCTTTATTTATTTATATATTTATTTTTAATAAATCGATTTTAGCTTACATTCTCTTTAAAAAAAATAATAAAGAATATTTACATGGCTTGCTTCCATATTTACTAAAATATTTTTATCGAAAAGCTGAAGAATTTTAATATTATTGATCCGTATGTGTATAATATTTTCCAAATTTATTTAAAATGTAAATAAGTGAAATCTGATAGAACATGGAGTCTGAACAGAGCATATGTTCAGATTAAAAAGTTTTGCCAGAACTATAGCAACACGCTACAGAACTATAAACTATATTCGCCAGGACGAATTAGCTTAGATCAGTTTGATAAGGAAACAAACATTAGCTTGACAATAATGGAAAGCTCTCCAAATTTTTAAAAAGATTTAATAGTTTTGAAAAATTTTACAGATTATATACCTTTTGAAAATCCTAAATATCTTCTAAAGAAGGTACTTAAAAATATCTGTATTACAAATTACAATAAAATATTTAATTTTGCTTATGTATGATGGATAATTTTGTTTGTGCTAATTAAATAAATTAAAAAGTCATGTATTACTTTCACATGATTGAATCAATTTAAGATAAGTTTAGTTTTCCTCGGGGGTGGGCGTGGAAAGGGGGGGGGGGGGTACGTACTTTCTGAAGAGATGCTTGTATTTTTTTTTATTTACTTTTTTTTTTTTTTTTTTTTTTTCATAGTATGCAATTACATTATATACAGTGCAAATTGTCGATTAGTGAACTCTCATTGATGAAGCATAAAGTTGGAGGGTTTATGCATTATTCATTTGTGTATTTGACTGATTTTGTACTACGAAACTTTAAATAGTGGGATTATAGATATATTTTTTTCATTTATAAAATTGAGTTTCATATCTTATTAAATTTTTAATTTCTAATTTATCATAGGAAATGTTTTTTAGAAACTATTTTTACTATGGAAATAAATACATAGTACTATTTTGCTGCATCTGTCTTTGACTCATTTTCTTTTTAATTGAAGAGGCAAGTTGCAAGGAAATAATATATATATACAGTGCAAACGGCAAATAGGAAAACACTTTTATTTTTTTCCCCTTTATTTCTGTGTCGATTTCTTAAATATATATTAACTTATCCAGCTTTCTTTTTATTTATTTATTTTGTGTGCGTGTGTGTATGTGTGTTGGTAAGTTGATTAAAATGTATCATTAAAATATTCGATATTCGTTTACAAAAATTATGTTTATTTATTTTAATATTTTCTGCAAACTCATATTTTTCTTAATAGATTTCTTTTGGAATTTCACAATTAATTCTGTAAATTGTGAATCATACTGAATCGCAATTGATTATCTAACAGTGCTTAGTTAAATCTTTCTATTCTAAATGATGCCTGTAAATCCCTGTTTCTTGTCTCATGAGGCATTTTGCAGGAAAGATGTATGTACAGTGCTGATAAGAGACGAAGGAAAAAATTGTTAAAGAACTAGAAAGAGAAATCTTTAGTCTTTTTCTGAAACACTGACATCTAGACATTCTAGACACACTGACATTTTAGACATCTGTACCGATGTCTAGACTGTGTATTAAATTTTATTTATTTATTTTTAATTGAGAGGCTGGTAATGAAATGTTTAAAAAAATGTTTTTTTCTTTCTTTCTTTATTACCACTTTTTCCCCTTAATTAAAAAAAAAATAATAATAATTCTTTAATATGCGTCTAAATAAATTTTTAGATTTTTAAATTTATTACAATCATTAGTATTATTTATATATATATATATTTTTTTTTTGCCTTAATTTTTAAAAATCATTACTTTATCATATGTCTAAATAAATGTTTAATTTAATACATAATTTATTACAATTACTATTACTATTATTATTATTATTATCATAGATAACAAACGTAGAAAAATTCAAACGAGTTTCGAATATGGATAATTAAGCATAAAATTAAAAATCCTTTCATACGTTTTGATAATAATAATAAATTCTAAAGATTAAATAACAATTTGATCAGATAAAGCATCTAATCCAAAAGTAATTTTTTAACAATTCATTGAATGAATGAATGAATAAATAAAAACAATATAATAATAATAATAACAACAATATGATTATTAATAATAATAATAGCGAAAATATATTATTTAAACTCTGATTTTAAAATTTGGAAACAAAGATTTTTGATAGTTGAAATCACAAACGACTTCTAAGTGAAGTTTTTGTGTATTTTTTTTTAAATATTTATATTAATAATAACCAAAAATAATAATAAATAAAAATTGTGAAATTTATTTTAAATTTTAAAATTTTATAACATCCATGAATACTCTTGTTATTTATTTTTGGTGATCACAAGTTCAAAGTTCATAAACATCTGAGAAGAGGTCATTCAACTCTTACTAACTACTCATTCTCTGAAACTATCCATTCTATCGAATAAAAATAAATACGCTTAAATCACCTAATACGCTGATATCTGAAATCGAAATAACAGTTATATCATTATTTCACGCGTTTGTTTACATCTTACACACATATAGTTAAGCGGTCAGGCATTTCCAGTCTAAACACCCCGGTCCCTGACTGTCACAAAACAACGCAAATCATCAACCCTGAAAAAAAAACGAGAGTGTTGTTGACTTTCGCCAAGCCCCATCGCCAAGCTTACTCTGACAC
The DNA here is from genome assembly GCA_963932465.1 of Maratus speciosus. Lineage (NCBI taxonomy): Eukaryota > Metazoa > Arthropoda > Arachnida > Araneae > Salticidae > Maratus > Maratus speciosus. Next base: position 202,705,306 of record OZ010798.1, read on the forward strand.
ACTGCTGCTTCGGACTCGGTCATTGAACCTCCTTTCTCGTAGGAGGAGCCACTTTTACCCATCTTCCAATCAACGGAAGCTTCGCGCTTCCGAGCCGCTCTCTCATTGGTCCACCGGAAGCTTCTCACTAGCCGCACGGGAAGCTGAATCCTGTGTTTGAACTTGAGGCACTCAAGCTAGATTCTAGCCTGTACCGGTTTGTTCACCACACCTGGGCGAGCATAGGAATAGACTACCCCCGGCAGACGACTTTCGCTGTTAGTCGAGACCTTGAAACAGAGCTGTACGTTTGTTCCATGACACTTTCGGCTATGTTCTCTAATAGTGAATCTTCTCTATATTTACCATTGGATACTTTTATTGTGGAC
>OZ010798.1:202705873-202743373 GCA_963932465.1 Maratus speciosus
CCGGTTAATAAGGAAAATTAATGTACTACCCGGTTTATTTAACATAGGTGAAAATCACTTCTAATGGAAAACTCTAATAGATTTTTTTACATTCAGTGTATTTTCTCAGATTGCTCATCAACGAATCGCTAAAGATTCAATTATTTATAGCAACCTTATTCTGATTATTTCAGTGTTTATGTGCGTAGTTCAATTGCATATCTGTGAAATGCGTGTATTTATTTATTTGTGAAGTTTTAATTTAATCTGGCAATTTAGTTATGGAATATTACACGAAAATTTAAGTGCATTTTATCATGTTTTAAGTGCAAACTGGTTAATCTTCCGTAATCGAGTTTTACACGATTTTTTGCTGAGCATTTTTTTAAAAAATTAGTGTTTGAAAATTTCAAAAACTCTAAAATATCAATAAATTAATATATAATTTTCAAACAAGTTGGTTTTGAAAGTAGTTTTTTTTTTTTTTTTTTTTTTCTGTACGTCAGTGTAAAAATTTAAACTGTGCTATGTTTAGAATTTAATAAATTTATTATGTAAGAGAAATTCATGATTCATCTCGTTGCCACCGTCGATATGACGTCAGCGTTACGGACGTATTTTTGCTTTATGATATAGGTAGATAAATAAATAGATTGAAGTTATATTAATGAATAAGAAATTCGATAAATATTTTCATGAAATAATTATTATGAGTTTTGCCAAATTGTTGATAATAAAAATATGGGAGTATTACATGAAAGTTCATTTTATCTTTTGTGTGTCTAATACCAATGTCATTTTATTATGTTTTAAATACCTTAATAATTACTTTTTAAATGATTTTCAATTATGGTACTTATTCAAGAAAATTTTGCGCAACATCTAAAACTAAGTTATCAAATTTATTTTGATTTTAACATTTACTTAATTCGGAATTAACTGCCGATTAAAACAAGACTTCTTAGGGCATTTTAATATTTTAAGTATTCGGTATAAACCGGTTTATGAAATTTTAAAACACATTTAAAGGAAGCTACATTTGTTTCGGAGTATTACCTTAAAAGTCTAAGGAAATATCTACAGTATATAACATATTTAAATATCTACCGTATCTTTCAGTGGGGATTTTATAATAAAGGACATCTTGAAGATGGTGCAGTTCAAAAGTATTTATTATTTTCGATTTTTGAATAAAATATACTTGCATTAGCAAAAAAGATGGTAGCTTTCGTAAAATCGTTTGCTTATCATGTGAATTTTATTTATAATATTCAATTTTAAAAAATGGATGTTTCAATCCAAAGTTCATAAATATATACAATTTTACAGAAAAACAAAAGAAAGAAAGAAAAAAGGATGTATATGTGTATAAGCAATGAAATCGTAAGTCTCTTTATTGCGATAAAAAAATTGTTTTCCAACCTTGAAATGCCTATTTCAATGCCATTTTGAGTGGAAAAATAATATTTCCCAAAAGTTCCTCATTGCGATTTGGCAACTCTTTCTTTGGCGAATACTTCTAGGAATGATTCTGCTGACATCCCAGTTTCCCTTTCATTCCGGAAATTAGTGCAACACCGATGACGTCATTGTAGAGATATATTAGTGTGTTTTGGGAATAGGGAGGGCGGAGATAAAAAGAAAACAATTGGATTGAATTCGGAGTAAATTGAAACACAGACAGAAATATTTGTTAACTAGCTAAACAAATTTATTGGGTTAATAGTAAATAATGAACCATCTATTTTGTGTTATTTCTTTTTGTAAGTAAATCTTTTTGTATGTAATAATATTTAGGAAAGCATTTGAAATAAAATATTATAATTTAAAATTAAAAATATAAGTGTTATTATAATAGTTAAAAAAATAAAAATAAATAAATAAAAGAAAACTGAAAAGTTCAGGATTAAGAACTGTCGTTTCTACTAACTATATTAACTTGAATAAATAAATAATATAAAGATACATTTTGAGCTGATGCAATACGATTTATAATATTTTTCGAAATTTATTTTCTTCCTTTATGGTTAGCTTGGGAAATAAAAATATAGAAAACACTGAGCTGAAGTTTGTGGGTTCAATCATGTGTGATAAGAGGTGGTGTGGTTGTTAACGTTCTGAGGCTTGTATTAGAACGAAAACTCGAGTCTTTTTTTTTTTTTCCCTCGAAAAGACTTCACTCTAGGTACCTCTCCCACGTCAAAATCCTTTCCTCACAAAGCGTATGCATAAAAATCTATAAAAAAATATTATATAACCATTCTTCGTTATGTAAATGAGAATGCTCGATAAGTACTTAAAAACGACCGTCAACTGTGTAAAGAGGAGGGGATCTGGTAAACAATTGCCTTTCACTTTCACTCATGAAGAACAATTGAACTTCAGTTCCTTCCATCTAAACTAGCAACAGAATAATTTAAGGCCGCAACCTCGAAAAATTCGAACGAAATGCACCTGTAAAGGTCACTTCACGTCATTGTTCGTTCTTCAGATAGAGCGAACGCTGAAGAAGGGATGGAAGAGAAAAACTCTTCTGTTTAGAGGACAAGGTCACTCCAGCTCTGCCTGTTTACGTCTTGGAAAAAGCTTCGCTTGCGTCTGATTTGAAGGTTTTCCAGAAAAAAGAACGTTCAAAGCAATCCACGTGTGGAAGTTGGAAGTATCGATTATCGTTAAATCGCCAAATGCAGAGCCGGCTTTGGCGAGAGATAAGAATTCAGTTAACACAAATCATTAGTTTTCGGGCGTTGGTCCCTGGCGATTCCTTCATTTTTAGCTGTCTAAATTTAGAATTCACAAGAATAGATCGAACAAAGGATAGTTGGGTATCTGCCGTAGGTGTGTTTATTGAAAATGTTAAATAAATTAAATGTCAAAGATACATTTGAATAAGGGCACAGTAACCATCGTTTGTTAAATCATTCCATTGATGTTCGTTCAATAGAATTTGATTCGCTAAGGTGTGTGATTATTTACATCGATTTGGCTCATATAAGCGATTGAATAGATTAACCAGTGATTCTTGTAAAAGATGGCTTCAGAGTATTAATGTAGACAGAACGTATCATGTCAAATAGCTTAATTAAAATCAAATTTAAATTTAAATTAAACAGTAAATTTTCATTTTATTTTCCATTTTTCATAATTATGACGAAATATTAAATTGTAGCTATTTAAAGACGCCATTTTTCTCTTAACTAAATCGATTTTTGTTTTTGCAAAAAAAAACAAACAAAAAAACAAAACTTGGGGTCTTTATATCGACCCTCTGCGATACCTTCGCCAAATAAATGGGGGTGCTTTTTGCTGGCTGCCATAATAAAAGTAGGTCGACGCAGGGAAACAAGTTCAAGGCTACTAAAAGGGTAGGGGGCGCTGCGTATCACATGAGTTTTTGGCCACCCTCCCCTTCTGTTCTTTTGGCGCGTAGTGAATCTGCCAACAGAATGACCGTGAAAGTGTTGTTGGGTTATAGAGTTGTAGTAGATTTTTCCTCGCTTTCTTTGGCGAGATAAATTTTTAAATCTGTTGTTTATAAAATAAGATCTAAAAATAAATTTGTTTCCTTGAACGATCGTGCATTTGTTTTTCCGCAGATTTTGAAAAATATGTTTAGCAAGCTGTTTCGTAATTTAGGGTGCATTTTTACATTGCCCAAAAAATAAAACTTTTTACGTAGTAAAGGAAATAAATTAATAATGTTAAGTATCTTCATATCGTCTTGCGCGTTACAATTACAAGGATTTTTTTTTAAAAGTTAATCTTCAGCAATAAAAAAAAGAAAACAGTTTAGTTATCAAAATTAAAGATGAATTACGTTAAAGTAGATAGTAGAATTTTTTTTTTTTTTTTTTTTTTTTTTTTTTTTTTTTTTTTTTCTGTTCCTATGAGAAAAATGTGAAATCATATTTTAGAATTACACATTTTAGAACTGCAAACTACAATTTCTATATTTTTCTCTTACTGAAAACTATATTTTGATATTTAAAATTACGATTGATTAAAATTTTTCTTCTAAGACTAAAATCTTTCTGTGATATTCGGTTGTGAGAAGAGAGGTAGCAATTTGACAGGTTGAAGGAGAAAACATTTTGTAAGGTGTAGAAATTACAAAAAAAAAAAAAAAAAAAAAAAAAGAAAGAAACAAAGAAAAAAAAACTGTTTGCAAACTGAAAAACGGAAAAAAAAAAGAAAGAAAGAAAACACGTTAAAACGAACGAATTTGTATAATCGTTTGTTGGCCTAATCATCTAAAAAAACTCGAAAAAAAAATAAAAACGAACCAATTTGTATAATCGTTTACAGGCCTAATCATCTAAAAAAAAATTTAAAAAATACGAACCTATTTGTATAATCGTTCGCTAGTCGAATCATCTAAAAAAAATCGAAAAAAAAATTAAAAGAACCAATTTGTATAATCGTTTGCTGGTCTAATCATCTAAAAAATAAAAAAATACGAACCTATTTGTATAATCGTTTGCTAATCTAATTATCTTAAAAAAAAAAAAAAAAAAAAAAAAAAAAACGAACCTATTTGTATCATTGTTTGCTGGTCGAATCATCTAAAAAAATGTGAAAAAAAAAAATTACGAACCAACATTATACCAGGGTGGGGGGAAGAAAAATGTTCTTCAAATGTTTTTTCCCGTTAAAAAATGTTTTTTCTTGTTTCACTTCCGCGCAAAAGTTTTTAATTGGAGCAGCAGCGAAAATTCAGACACAGATCGTTTTCAGCATTGTTTGGATTTTTTTAATTGTCTGCGTGTACGACGGTTACAAAACATCATATTTATCTCCAAAATTCGCAGTCAACAATTCATTTTTACGTAATACGCACTCCCTCTAAAGGTCGAAAAACAGTTTGGCGACCTTGGCGGCCTTGATTGGCGCGCTCTCGACCTGCTCCTGCCTTCGCGCGGCAAGTCAGTTTCTCCCTCAAAACCAGTGTCGGCAGAGTACCTGTTACGCTCGCGCTGACCCAATCGTCTGATGTAAGTGTTAGAATTTTTCCCGCCTGGTGTAACTCAAATGACGAGCATATTGAGTCGTTTGCTGACCGCTGATAAGCCCTGGTCAGTACAGTACCCTGTATCCACTCCGCAGTACCAGTACCCGGATGGAGTTACGGGAAATGAATTTCCAGTTGCGAAAAAGAGAAAAAATTCGAGGAAATCAAATGATTCCTGTAAGTTCAATTTCCTGCTTTATAACTAAGAATTTTTTTTAATTCATAATTTAAAGAATGCGATTATTTTTTAGCATGAATATAATCATTAATTTATATTGAAAATTCTAAAAAAAAAAGTAGTGACAATATAAAATATTGGTTATTTGCAATTGACTATTTTTTAAATTATTAAATGGGCAGTTTTGCGGGTGGCAAAAAAAAAAAAAAAAAAAAAATATCCTGTAATTTGATGAATTTTTATTTCATCTAAATTTTTAATCTGATTTATTTTTGTCTTTAAAAAGCCTTTATTTCAAAATAATTTATATGAATTTTTATTTGTTTTCCCGTTCTTTATTTTTTACTTCATAATTTTTTCTGATGCAGATATAGTTATTTAAAAAAATATTTTTCATTAACAACAACAAAAAAAACAAAAACAAAACAACAACAAAAAAAAAAAACAAACAAACAAAAAAAAACTGTGGAAGAATTTTAAATTATGCTTTAAAAGATCTTTCATTTTCCTCCAAGATCAAATATTATATTTTGCAATTGCAATAAAAGTATTAAAAGTTCTAAAAAAGTAAAATTTTATGTTTAAATCAATGCGTCACATTATTTTATGTGATATGCATTAATTAATGACTTTATTCCGAGTGAAACATTGATAATAATGATTAAAAGTATTGATTAATTATGTTAAATATTAGTAATTAAATTTCAAATAACAGCAGTAAAGTTACTGTATAAAATCGTAATATTCATATTTTTGACGATATATGCGCAATGATATAAGCCAATCAGGGAAGTAATGTAACATATCATCAAATTATGATTTGTATTATATTTCATTTTTTACATATTATAGCCCCCCCCCCCCTTTAATATATATTTTTTCTTTATTTGAAAGAAATATAATTATAAATTAATGTAAAATTTTAGATTTACTTAGTAGATTTTCATTTTTTAATTAAAATTTTAACTCATTCTACCTGTTTGAGTTTTTAATGTAAATTTATTGTGCTTTCTTTTCTTTTTTTAAATTTAATTTTCATCTTTTTGCATTAAATTAATTTTTTATGTAATAGAACTTTGTCTAAATCGTGAATATAAATCCCCAGCTGAAGCATTTATAAAATTAAATAATAAAATTGTTTCCGAAACAATTAAGTGCGGCATGATTTTTCAAGTATTGAGAAAATTTTTGCTTTTTATTTTCCATTGCTCATAATTTAGTGCATTTAATTACCTGCTCTTGAGACATATCTTTGACGGCGCATTTGCGGTTACGTGTATATTTACTAGAAAGCGTGCATCCCTCCCCTTATTAGAAATAGTCTTTGCATCTCCCCCCCCCCCCCCCACCTGGATTTAATTTTCATCTAATAGCATTAAATTAAATTTTTATGTAATAGAACTTTTTCTAAATCGTGAGCATAAATCCCCAGCTGAAGCATTTATAAAATTAAATAATTGTCTAGATCGTGAGTATAAATCCCCAGCTGAAGCATTTATAAAATCAAATAATAAAATTGTTTCCGAAACAATAAATGCGGCTATGATTTTTCAAGTATTGAGAAAAATTTTGCTCTTTATTTTCCATTGTTCTTAATTTAGTGCATTTTAATTTCCTGCTCTTGAGACATATCTTTGACGACGCATTTGCGGTTACGTGTATATTTACTAGAAAGCGTGCATCCCCTCCCCTTATTAGAAATAGTCTTTGCATTTTTCCCCTGGAATTTTGCCAATGGTGTGCGCTATCTGAGAAAAGAGCCTCTTCGCGACTTGAAGGTTAACGGTGAAGTAATTTCTCCGGCAAACGTCATCGGGCGCTTGTAGATTCAAGGTTACGATACGTGCGCGACTCTGACGCCAAGGTCGTAAAGCCGTGCAATTGTTGGCGTTTAATGCTCTGATTTGGCATGAATGTAGTCTTGTTTTCTTATTTGTTAGCACTGCGGAGGTTAGTTCGTTATCCGGCGAATAAATAAAGAATTCAAAGCACGGAATTTAAAGTTTGGGAAAAGAATCTTTTTTTAAATTGTTATTAATGAGTCGTTGCGCGAAATGTCCGTTTTTTTTCTTTACTTGAATATAGAATTATGTAAGAGAAATAAATGATTCTTCACATGCAATTTTTAATCAATTGCATAAAATTACGTAAAGTTTGTAATTAAATGTAATTAAACATTTTTTAAATCCTTTTATTACTTTTTAACATGAAATCTTATTTTTTGTTTTTAAAGCTAATTATTAAAAAAATAAATAAATAAATAAAATATATAATACTCGAAATCGTCTGCTGGATAAATAAGCTTTCATTTCCTTTTTTGGAACCATTTTTTTTTTAATTTTTAACTGATAGCATTAAATTACATAATGTGTGTAATTAAATATAGTTAAAAGTTTTTGAATCATTTTATTGATTCTTAAAATTAAACCTTATTATTATTATTATTTTTTTTTTTACTTACAAACCTAGATTTTAAGTAATTATTCTGAAAAAAGAATAAATAAAAACGCATTTATTACAGTATGAAACACACACAAAATTGTCTGCGAAATAATCCTGCAATTTCCTCTTTTGCAACCATTTTCTTAATGCATACATTATTTTATGAACTATTCAGAATTTTTGTTTTATGCTTAGAAGTTGCGAGGAATTTATTTCTCTTTCTCTATCCTTGAATACGATTCCCCGCGTAACACATTTTATATTTTCACGGTCGCGCTTAAAGTTACCGTAAAGGTTGCCTGTTCTTTTACCTGAATCGCATTTTTTATTCTTTAATTGTCCTCCACCGATACAATCAACAATAAAAATATAAAAAATGAGATATTGAGAAAGGAAGGAATATTTAATTTTATTTAACTATTCTCTCTGGTTTTGCTTACGAGATTCGTTGGGTGAACATGAGGTTTATTTTATTTTATATATTTTTTAATTTTGCGGATAATATATTCCAATTAGCATTTTTTTCTTTCTTTTCTTTTTCTTTCTTTTTATTTAACTTTGCAGATAACATATTCCAATTAGCATTTTTTATTTATTTCTTTTCTTTTTTCGTTCTTTCTTTCCCTTTTTTTTAACCCCTTCGCGACGAGCGTCTTTAACAGAATTTTTAATCCTTTATCACCGGTTTTTCAAAACAGAAATATAGGCCTAATTTAATCAGAAAAATGCTTTGATTAAATAAGGCGAAATTTATAATAAAAAATAACTGGTGGGAATAATTCAGTATTCTGAGCACCTTGTGTGTATACGTGACGCTCGTCTCCAAGGGGTTAAGTATTTCTATTTTTTCAATGTAAAAATTTATTTTTTCTATGTATTCTTACATTGAGAATATCGTTTTATCTTTCATGTTGCCATGATTTGAAAGTTAAACTGTGTAAGCTATAAAAAATATTCTTTTTCTTTTCAGCCGTTCGATTCGGGCGTGTCCCTAAACGTGAGAAAGCAAAGATCTTGGCTGCCATGCAGAAGGTTAATGCTAATTCACAAGAAAAGGCCTTATGTGCTGAGCTAGAAGACGAGCTCAGGCTGTTAACTACAATCGTTAGGGCGCATGAAGAAACCTGTGATTATACTAGAGACAAGGTAGTTGGACTTGTCGAAAAAGCCAGAAACCAGCCAGTTTATTCCCAGTGCCCACCCCAACTCGTAAGTGTTTATATTTCTTATATAATATATATATATATATGTTTAACAGCATTTCCCGATGAATGTATATAGCAGTAAATACTTTATACAAATATGGATGAGATTATTAAAATACTTAATCGTAAAATAACCCAACTTGAAATTATAATACCCCTGTGTAGCTGAATAAAAGCTGTATTTTTTGCCAAAGCTACAGATTTTACAAATGCTTCTGTAGGGAGATCAAAGCACAAATGGGTTTATTAAAATTTATTATTGTTATTTTACTTTATGAATGCTTCTGTAGGGAGATCAAAGCACAAATGGATTTATTGAAATTTGTTATTATTATTTGACTTTAGAAATGCTTCTTTAGGGAGATCAAAGCACAAGTGGATTTAATGAAATTTATTATTATTTGAATTAAAGCAAGTAAAAATGAAATAAATTTAGCTATAGATTATTTTTAAGGTTTTTGCAGCAAATTTTTTCTTTTATTATTATATTCCTGCTACCGCTTCCATTTTGAGTTTTTTTCCTCCAGAAAATAAAAATTAAATACCCCCCCCCCCCCAAAAAAAAAAAAAATCGTCGACTGATATATTTTTTACCCTCGGTAAATATTCCTTATACCTTATATGTAGATTTTCCGCAAATCAATCAACCAATCTTCAGTATCGATTAATTTGATGTTAACAATGGTGTATGAAACAGCTTAAGTCCGCGTGCCAATCGTGATTTTCAAGGCCTGGAATAAAAATGCATCTTTTTTTCGATGAATTGATTTTGTTATTTAAACGGTTCAATCTCTTATAACTATTGAAACACAAGGTTCTCTGTTTTTAAACGAAACCATTCAATAACTGCTCAAGGCGAACTCGCGGACGTTGTGTTGGAACTCTTGTATTTCATTTTCAATCCGTTTTGTCATCTTCGCTTATTTTTTAGTTTTCTCTTCTCTCTCTCTCTCTTTTTTTTTATCATCGCGAGCAAGGTCGGCCTTGATGCAAACGTAAACCGACACGCGGTTCCGAACTTCCTGGTTTATGATGTTCGTTTGGCGATGAAACTAGCAGACGATCCTACTGCACTTGGCGAATATCGAATTAAAGCATTATTTATTTAAATGAACGATTGTTTTTGTAAACATCTAAAATTTATTTAGGAGTTGTTTTATACGAATGCGATTAAATGTAATTTATGGCATTGTTATGATGTTTATTACGCGTTCAATATTGATCTGCGAAGGATTTCAATGAAAATTTTCCTTTTTCGGAAATATACAAAATATAAAAGAAGGGGGAAGGGAAGAAAATTTAGTTATGTACACGTTTCTCTGTCATATGCGTCGTTGACTAAGACAGCAATAAGAATATGTATGTCATAGAAACCAATCTTTCTTTTTTATGTCAGTATGTATGAATCATATGAATTCTAAAATTAAATGAATCGAGTTGTCTGTTAAAAAATATTATTTTCTAATTATTAAATGAAAAATTTCGTATTTTTATTATTATTATTTATTTAAGCCTGAAATATTTTTGTAACTTATAGGAAATATTTCGGGAATGAAGAAATTTTATTCAAACAAATTTAGGAAATCAAAATTTTAGGGAAAATTTCCTGTTAATCTCGATGTGGGCGTATTTCGCCATAGCGACTGGCTGCAATAATAGACACGCGCTGCACTAAGTTTTCAAGGCCAAGGTCAAATAATTGCGCTTGCAACCGATCGTTCGAAAGAGCTAGACGTGTTGCCCAATATATGCGCTTCTTCATCATGTTTCTTCCGCCAATTTTTGTTGGCTCTAGGGGTAAACCACGAATGCTGTGCTAATCAATTTATTGCTACAATTTATTTTCCATCCAATTAAGACAGTGTCATATCGAAATTTTATGGATGCAGGGATGAATATGGAAGGACATGTAAGGATATTATTATTCTAAAAACTCCGCGTCTTTTTTTAGGAGAATGGTATAGCTTGTTTGTTTTTATAATTATCAGAATATTTTCGGTACTTTCTAGTTTGGGGTGAGTTTGGCCGACCGGCTTATAGTGGGTTCCAACGAAACTAAAATGTTTTTTTTTTAGATTTTTGAAAAAATAAAACTGTTCGTAAAAAAGATTGGCACCCGGTACTGCACCTTACCCCCTCCCCCCCTTACCCCACATTTATAGGAGTCTCCAACCAAACTTTAATTTTTTTTCTTGGAGTGTGTGGGAGGGGGGGGGGGGGTCATATAGGAACCTAACAATTTTCTTACATCATCTTAAGAAGAAAGTCGGCGCTGGATGATTTAAAATAAAATATTTTGATTATTTAATTTTGAAAATAAAAATGTAAAATTTCTTGAATTTGACCTTATCTCCTTGAGGGGCGGTAGGATATATTTTATCCCACTTTAGAACAAAATTCGCACCAGAATTTTTAATGAAAATTTTACTTTTAGAATTTTGATGGAAAGTTCATTGCATTTTCTTATCTTGAAATAATTTTTTTTTTTTAATTCTGATGTGAATTTCAAAGTTACATAATCACAATTGAACCCCTGAAAAGGTTAATTATGTATTCATTTTTATTTGAAAGAGTTATTGAATTGAAATATGCTATAAATAGTGTAATAATTTCTATTATTTTAAATGAATGTATTTTTTTTTCTTTATAGGCCTGTCCGCTAAATCCTGCCCCCCACATTTTAGACAATGCTGGTTCCCATTATATGGAAGACTTTTCCGAGAGATTTGCTCCGGCAATCAAAGGTGTCGTTGAATTTGCCAAGCGTATACCTGGTTTTGGATTTCTCTCCCAAGATGACCAAGTGACTTTATTAAAGGTAAACATTTTTCTAAGAAAAAATTACATCTTATTAGCACCATAGTGCATTTCTTTTCAAAACTTTAAAATTCATTAATAGAATCTTAAATTATTATAACTTAAAAACTAGAATTATTATTAATAATAAAACATAATTATAAAAAAAGAACTAGGATAGTATTTATTAGAATTAAAAAGTATGTATGATAAAATAGAATTATAATAATAATAATAATAAACTAGCAATAAAAATAATAATTACAATAAATTATTATTAGAAAATATTGTTAAATTATAAGAATCAGATATGAAACATATGAACAAGAATTAATAATAAAAAAAAGTATATATAAAAAACTATAATAATATTGACTAGAAAAAAAAAATTCTGTATGATAAAATAGAATAATAGTAATAAACTAGCAATAAAAAATAATAATGTATAGTGAAAGATTATAATACAGTACACTCTGTCCAAGGCGGAATCGATCGGGACCGAGAAAATTTTCTGCAGTAGACAATATTCCTCCTTCGATTCTATGTCTATGGATTCGCAGGGACTTGAAAATCTTTCCGAATTAGACAGATTTCCATCTTACACACAGTCTGCCTTACAGAGAGTTTACTGTAATTGAATAATAATAAAATTATTTATATATAATTTTTTAGGATTTAAATAATAATAACTCTATTTTTTATTATTTATTTTTTTGTACTGTTTATACATGTAGTTATATATTTTTCTTTTTTTGTTTGTTTCAGGCTGGTGTGTTTGAAGTCCTTTTAGTACGTCTAGCCTGTATGTTTGATTCCCAAGCCAATTCTCTAATTTGCCTCAATGGTCAAGTGCTGCGCCGTGAGTCACTACATTCAGCCAGCAATGCCCGGTTTTTACTGGATTCCATGTTTGACTTTGCTGAGAGAATGAATGCATTACATCTGTCAGACAGTGAAGTTGGACTCTTCTGCTCAGTTGTTATCATTGCTGCTGGTAAGTGTTATTGTAGTTTTTCTTTTATCTATTTTCCTTAAGATTTTTCACTCTAAACGCTAAAATATAAAAATAAATAATTGATAAAGCATTATGAAAGTGTAATAATAAAATATTTTATCGTAGTATATAAAATAAAAAATTCTATTGTAATCTAATGCTTTTAAAACAATTTAAAATAGATTAAATATATGAAATGAATAATTTGAAAAATCATCATATAAAAATAAAATAACAAATTATATCCATTGCTTTTAAAACAAAATGAAATTGATTAAATATAAAAACATATGTAAAAAAGTAATGCAAAATTAAATAATTTAAAAATAAATAATATGAAATAGTATATTAGATGAAAATAATATATTAATAAAACATATAGTTATCTAAATATATAAAATAAAAATGCAAAATTAAATAATTTAAAAATAAATAATATGAAATAATAATACATTAGATGAAAATAATATAATAATAAAATATATAATTATCTAAATATATAAAATAGTAATCTAAAATAATAAATAATATATAAAATAGTAATCTAAATACAATAAATAAAATTGTAATCTTAAATAATAAATAACATATAATAAATGTAAACTAGTAATCTAAATATGTAAAATAGTAAAATAATGTAAAATAAATTGAAATGTGTTTATTTATATTCCTTTGTTTTTCTGTTACTTAATATGTTTTTATTTATCTTTTCAGATCGTCCTGGTCTTAGGAACGCAGAACTGGTATCAAAAATCCAGAAAAAGTTGATGGACATTTTGCAGAAATCTGTTGCCAGTAACCATCCAGAGAACCCCTGTATATTTGGTGATGTGATGAAGAAAATCCCAGACCTTAGGACCCTCAACACTCTTCACTCTGAAAAACTGTTAGCTTACAAAATGGAGCCTCGCAATCGACAGATGGGTGCAGTTAGCACAATTGTTGAAAACATTGCGGATAACTCGGTGACTAATGGCAATGCTTACACACCCATACCACATGACATTTGGAGTCAGTACTCTTTAGTAACATCTCACCCCAACTTGATGACACAAGAAGATGATATGAGAAGTGCTTCTCCCGGTGTTCAGAGTTTACATGGAGGAAGTACAACTGGTAGTGAGTGGAGTACTACAGACTCTAAAGATGAACATGATCTTGTCGGTTCACCGAGATCAGTTGGTAGTGGACTTTGTGTCGATGAAGTGAAAAGTCCTGGCAGAACATCGAGCTTTTCTAGTTCTCGTAGTTATGTGAATGAAGAAACGTGGGTAACTGAAAACAATCAGGCTGTGATAGACTATCACCAACACTTAGCAAAACGAATGCCTGAAAATCCGGGATCAGAACACGGTAGCAGTTCTGGTGATGAAGGCTATTTTGTGGAGAGCCCCATGAAGGTGCCTGTTTACCCTAAACTACATCGTGTGGACTCCCCCACTGATTCTGGTATCGAAAGTGGAAAGGAACATGGGCCAAGCACAACTCCCACTATTTCTAATTGCTCCAGTCCTCGATCATCTGTCGATGATAAAATCAAAGATGAGCACCACTCTCCTAGCCAAGAGAAACAAGAGAATATTGAAGACATGCCTGTGCTGAAGAGAGCACTTCAGGCACCCCCATTAGTGAACACTAATATGTTGATGGATGAGGCTTACCGTCACCACAAAAAGTTTCGTGCCGCCAGACGAGAAGCTGAAAGTCCTTCCAGTCCAGGGCAAATGTCCCTTGCAAGCACGCACAGTACATTAGTTAGAACACTTGAACAGGCTCCTCGATATTTAAGTGAGCAGCAATTAAAAAGGACTGATCTAATCCATAATATCATAATGAGGAATGAAACCTTGCCCAATCAGCAATCACCGTCACTCCCCCAGCATCATCAGAATTCACCACAGACTCCATCTCAATCCCACCATGTCGATAATTTGCCTGTGTCCTGTCCCAGCCTTCAGAATGGTTCTTATCCTTACAGCAGTGTTCCTACGCAAACCTCACAGCCTTCAGCCAGCATCACAACATCCAATGCCCAGCAGCAACAGCACAAGACTTTACTAATCAATGCCAATGGCTATCTTCTTCAATACAACAACGGCAATGTTCAGCCTGCACCTATTTATTCCTCATCGTCGCCTGTGTCATGGCCTTTCAACCAACAGCCATCATCCACTGCATCAACGGTTGCATCATCTGCATCACCAGTCCAGGTCCATGCTGCTCAGTACGAACATTCACATGTGCAACAACAAAACACAAGCTACTGTGCTTCCTCACCGGGTGTTAATACATCAAGGGCAGGTTCCCCGAGACTTTTGTATAACCCTCGTTCTTCTCCTGTGACTTCCACCTCTCTAGTCATGAATGGTGTTGGACTTTGTTCTTCAAGTGTACAGTCTTCAGTGTGTCCAAATGATACAAGGCCTATTCAGTCGGAGGCTTCCTTGAAACCTTCCGGTGAATCTCAGCCATTGAACTTATCCAAAAAATTATTTTCTCCACCTCTTTTAAAGATGGAGTCGTGATCTTGTTGTCAAACTTTTTTCAAAGATAATTTATCCATGTGAAAGTTGTTTTTCAGCACATCCCTGCCCCCCCACCTTGTGATCATGCACCTGTTGTGTCTTATTATTGGAGACTCTAAATAAGTATCAAAACGAAGTTTTTATACTTCGAGTCATAACATTGAAATTGCTTTTCACATTTTGTATTGATAGAAACAGCCCTGGTTAATGTTATGTAGCTGTATCAAAAAGTTAAAAATTTTAGTTAAAAAAAAATTGTAGACATTCTACATTTGAATTTGATTCATGGAATTAAATCAGTCTAATGCAAAAAAAAAAAAAGTAATAATTAAATTTAATAAATGCTGAAATTTAAATCATTAAAGTAAACCAGTCTAATGAAGGAAAAAAAAAAAAAGATTGTTGATTTTTAAAAATTTGATTCAAAAAGATTCTTGATTAAAAGTAATTAATATGTTTCATATCAGAAAAAAGTAAAATTTAATAAATATATCATTGTAATTAAAGGTTCTTCAATTAAAGAAAAGAGAAAAAAGTGATTTCAATGTTCAAAGACAATTAATTGATGCCATTGCCATGTTATGAAATGTGCCATTCCAGGGTTTGAAGACCTCCTTCAGCTACTGAAGGAATGCTGAGAACAATGTCTTTAGGACTATTGTATATATTTATTTGTATCAAAAGAAGCATGATTGTATTCATTTTGTACAAAAAGAAAATATGATCACCGAAGTTTTTTGTTGTACATTAAAGAAAAAGAGAAAAAAAAAAGAAAGATTAGTATATTTCAAATGTTTTATTAGAGTATTTAAGTTAAGACTGTAAAAAATATTTTACAAAAAAGTGTTTTTTTTTTTTTTTTTTTTTTTTTTTTTTTTTTTTTATAAATAAGAATAATATAAAATGATTGTATAAAGGTTTTTTTTTTTTCCTGGAACAATAAGGGTTTAGGAATGGGGCGAATATATAGAAAGTTATGGGTAGTGAAATTATGGTATAATGTAAATATGAGTTCATAGTGCACATTATGGTAATCTAATGTGTTCTTTCTACCAATTGAGTGGCATATGTGCAGTGTGTTAATTATTTTTTTTTTCTTTGCTTCTCAGTATTATAATTGTTACAATTATGATAGTTGTTTCAAGGGACATGGTAAATCAAACTTCTTGAAATATGCTTCATAATTTATATTGCACAGTTAAATTATCAAAATTTATTTATTCAGTGTACGATTTTTTTTGTAAAATGTAATTTATTTGATAGGTTTTTGTTATTATTGTTATTTTGTACAAAGTGAGAAAGTTTAACAAATCTGAATAGATTTCATTTCTTGTATATTTCCAGTGATTTGGTTTACCCCCAATGATGTGCTTCATTGAGGTTCTTTTTTTTAGCCAAAACAAAGAATACTGTTTCTTAACAGTTCTGTAGTACAATCAAATTTTTTAATTTAATTATTGATCTGTGAGATCGAACATTGGTGTGGCTCTGCGCCGGTTTTTGTGATCATGTCATTTCATTAAAAAAAAAAAAACTTTTTAAGTCACATAAGTCTCGTTTTTGTCTGTTATCTTCTATTTTTTGTTTCAGGTAATATATGGAGGAAAAAAATAATACAATAGAACTTCGATATTACGTTTTTGCTGGAACATAAAAGAAAATATACTGCAATGCTAATGAATCAAACATTAATTGTGCATAAAAAATAAGTTAATGAACATAAGTTACTTAACGAAAAATTATGAAAAAACTTAGTTCCACTGTCGTAAAATCGAAGTTTTACTGTATATCGAATTTAATGGCATAGATGAATTTCTTTATTGTAGAAAAGAAATTCTTCAGAAAAAAAATAATGATTTTATAGTTCAGTTTAACTCGAAAGAAAAAGTCAGTAAAACTTCGATATTACGTTTTTGCTGGAATATCAAAGAAAATACTGCAATGGTAATGAATTAAACATTAATTGTGTATGAAAAATAAATTAATGCACATAAATTACTTTACCTAAAATTATGAAAAAACGAAGTTCCACGGTCGTAAAATTGAAGTTTTACAGTGCATTGAATTTGATGTCATAGACAGATTTTTTTTATATGAAATTTACAACAAGGAAATTCTTCAGAAAAAAAAAAAAAAATTCTACTCCAATCTTACACGAAAGAAAAAGTCAGTAAAACTTCGATATTACGTTTTTGCAGGAACAAAAAGAAAATACTACAATGGTAATTAATTAATCATTAATTGTGTATAAAAAAAGTAATGAACATAAATTATTTTACCAAAAAACTATGAAAAAACATAAGTTCCGCGGTCGTAAAATCGAAGTTTTACTGTACATTGAATTTGATGTCATAGACAAATTTGTTTATGTGTAATTTACAAAAAAAAAAAAAAAAACCAGAAAAAAAAATACATAGTCCAATTTAACACGAAAGAAAAAGTCAGTAAAACTTGGATATTATGTTTTTTCTAGAACAAAAAGAAAATACTACAATGCTAATGAATTAATCGTTAATTGTGTATTAAAAAAGTAATGCACGTAAATTTCTTTGCCAAAAATTATGAAAAAAACTTAGTTCCACGGTCGTAAAATCGAAGTTTTACTGCACATTGAATTTGATGTCACAGACAGATTTTTTTAATATGCAATTTACAACAAGGAAATTCTTCAAAAAAAAAAAAAAAAAATATATATATATATATATATAGTCCAATCTAACACGAAAGAAAAAGTCAGTAAAACTTCGATATTACGTTTTTGCTGGAACAAAAAGAAAACACTACAATGGTAATCAATTTAATCATTAATTGTGTATAAAAAAAATAATGAACATAAATTATTTTACCAAAAAACTTAAGTTCCACGGTCGTAAAATCGAAGTTTTACTGTACATTGGATTTGATGTGATAGACAAATTTCTTTATGTGTAATTTACAACAAAGAAATTCTACAGAAAAAAAATACATAGTCCAATCTAACACGAAAGAAATAGTCAATAAAACTTGGATATTACCTTTTTGCTGGAACAAAAAGAAAAACCTACAATGCTAATGAATTAATTGTTAATTGTGTATAAAAAAGTAATGCCCAAAAATTATGAAAAAAACTTCAAGTTCCACGGTCGTAAATTGTCGTAAACTTCGTAAAATCGAAGTTTTACTATACATTCATTGAATTTGATGTCACAGACAAATTTCTTTATATGTAATTTCCATCAAAGAAATTCTTCAGAAAAATAAAATAATTTAATCT
The DNA here is from genome assembly GCA_963932465.1 of Maratus speciosus. Classification (NCBI taxonomy): domain Eukaryota; kingdom Metazoa; phylum Arthropoda; class Arachnida; order Araneae; family Salticidae; genus Maratus; species Maratus speciosus. The sequence continues at coordinate 202,724,254 of OZ010798.1, forward strand.
AACACGAAAGAAAAAGTCAGTAAAACTTCGATATTACGTTTTTGCTGGAACAAAACACAAAATACTGCTATGATAATGAATTAAACATTAATTGTGATTAAAAAAAATAAGTTAATGCTCATAAATTACTTCACCAAAAAATAAGAAAAACTAAGTTCCACGGTCGTAAAATCGAAGTTTTACTGTACATTGAATTTTATATCATAGATAAATTTCTTTATTTGGAATTTACAACAAAGAAATTCTCCAGAAAAAAAATAATTTTACAGTCGAATCCAACACGAAAGAAAAAGTCAGTAAAACTTCGATATTACGATTTTGCTGGAACAAAAAGAAAATACACAATGTTAATAAAGTATTTGTTAATTGTATATAAAAAAATAATGAACATAAATTATTTTACCAAAAATTATGAAAAAAACTAAGTTCTACCATCGTAAAATCGAAGTTTTACTGTATATTCAATTTGATGTCATAGAAAAATTTCTTTATATGTAATTTACAACAAAGAAATTCTCCAGAAAAATAAAAAAAATTTGTACTCCAAGCTAACACGAAAGAAAAAGTCAGTAAAACTTTGATATTACGTTTTTGCTGGAACATAAAAGAAAATACTGCAATGTTAATGAATTAAACATTAATTGTGTATAAAAAATAAATTAATGCACATAAGTTACTTAACGAAAAATTATGAAAAAACTTAGTTCCACTGTCGTAAAATCGAAGTTTTACTGTATATCGAATTTAATGGCATAGATGAATTTCTTTATTGTAGAAAAGAAATTCTTCAGAAAAAAAATAATGATTTTATAGTTCAGTTTAACTCGAAAGAAAAAGTCAGTAAAACTTCGATATTACGTTTTTGCTGGAATATCAAAGAAAATACTGCAATGGTAATGAATTAAACATTAATTGTGTATGAAAAATAAATTAATGCACATAAATTACTTTACCTAAAATTATGAAAAAACGAAGTTCCACGGTCGTAAAATCGAAGTTTTACTGTACTTGAATTTGATGTCATGGACAAATTTCTTTATGTGTAATTTAACACACACAAAAATATCCTTCAGGTGAAAAAAAAAAATTATAGTTAAATTTAACACGAAAGAAAAAGTCAGTAAAACTTCAATATTACGTTTTTGCTGGAACAAAAGGAAAATACTACAATGCTAATGATTTAAACGTTAATTGTGTATAAAAGATAAATTAATGCACATAAATACATTACCAAAAATAATATATATATATATATATAAACTGAGTTCCACGGACGTAAAATCGAAGTTTTACTGTATATTGAATTTGATGGCATAGATAAATTTCTTTATTTGGAATTTAAAACTAAAAGAAAATTTTCAGGAAAAAAAAATATCATTTTGTAGTTCAATCTAACACGAAAGAAAAAGTCAGTAAAACTTCGATATTGTGTTTTTGCTGGGACAAAAAAGTAACACATTGCTAAAGGAAATAAATTATGGACATAAGTACTTCATAAATTCTTCAGAAAAATAAAGTAAGTTCCACTGTTGCAAAATCGAAGTTTTACTGTACATTGAATTTGATAGCATAGATAAATTTCTTTATTTGAAATTTAAAACTAAAAAAAAGAATCATTTTATAGTTTAATCTAACACGAAAGAAAAAAAAGTAAGTAAAATTTCGATATTATGTTTTTGCTGGAGCGAAAAGGAAATAACACATTCTTAAGAATTAAACACGTTAATTATGTATAACAAACAAATGATGGACATAAGTACTTCTCAAAAATTTATTGAAAAAAAATATTTTAAGTTGCACGGTCGTAAAATAGAAGTTTTACTGATGTTGAATTTGATAGCGTACATGAAATTCCTTACATGTAATTTAAAAGGAAAAGAAATTCTTCAGGAAAAAAAAAGTAATGATTTTAAAGTTCAATCTAACACTAAACAAAAAGAAAGGTGAAACGTACATCAGTAGAACTTCGTTATTACGATTTTGCTGGAACCAAAGATATAAAACGATTCTAGAGAATTAAACATTAATTGCGTATAAAAAATAAATTAATGCACATAAATACTTTACCAAAAATTATGAAAAATCTAAGTTCCTCAGTCGTAAAATCGAAGTTTTACTGTATATTGAATTTTGTGGCATAGATGAATTTCTTTATATGTAATTTAAAACTAAAAGAAATTCTTGAAAAAAAAAATATAGTTCAACCTAACACGAAAGAAAATGGAAAAAAGAAAGCTGAAACTAAATGCAGTAAGAACTTCGTTATTACTTTTTTCTGGAATCAGATGGATAATACTGGAATCAAATGGATATAAAACGATTCTAGAGAATTAAATATTAATTGTGTATAAAATATAAATTAATGCCCATAAATACCGTACCAAAAATTATGATAAAAATCTTAAGTTACATAGTCGTAAAATCGAAGTTATACTGTATATTGAATTTTGTGGCATAGATGAATTTCTTTATATGTAATTTAAAACTAAAAGAAATTCGTCTTGGAAAAAAAAAAATGATAGTTCAACATAACACGAAAGAAAATGGAAAAAAGAAAGCTGAAACTAAATGCAGTAAGAACTTCGTTATTACTTTTTGCTGGAATCAGATGGATAATATTGGAATCAAATGGATATAAAACGATTCTAGAGAATTAAATATTAATTGTGTATAAAATATAAATTAATGCCCATAAATACTGTACCAAAAATTATGAAAAATATCTTAAGCTACATAGTCGTAAAATCGAAGTTATACTGTATATTGAATTTTGTGGCATAGATGAATTTATATGTAATTTAAAACTAAAAGAAATTCGTCTTGGAAAAAAAAATGATAGTTCAACATAACACGAAAGAAAATGGAAAAAAGAAAGCTGAAACTAAATGCAGTAAGAACTTCGTTATTACTTTTTGCTGGAATCAGATGGATAATACTGGAATCAAGTGGATATAAAACGATTCTAGAGAATTAAATATTAATTGTGTATAAAATATAAATTAATGCCCATAAATACTGTACCAAAAATTATGAAAAAAATCTTAAGTTACATAGTCGTAAAATCGAAGTTATACTGTATATTGAATTTTGTGGCATAGATGAATTTCTTTATATGTAATTTAAAACTAAAAGAAATTCGTCTTGGAAAAAAAAATGATAGTTCAACATAACACGAAAGAAAATGGAAAAAAGAAAGCTGAAACTAAATGCAGTAAGAACTTCGTTATTACTTTTTGCTGGAATCAGATGGATAATACTGGAATCAAATGGATATAAAACGATTCTAGAGAATTAAATATTAATTGTGTGTAAAATATAAATTAATGCCCATAAATACTGTACCAAAAATTATGAAAAAAATCTTAAGTTACATAGTCGTAAAATCGAAGTTATAGTGTATATTGAATTTTGTGGCATAGATGAATTTCTTTATATGTAATTTAAAACTAAAAGAAATTCGTCTTGGAAAAAAAAATGATAGTTGAACATAACACGAAAGAAAAACAGAAAGATTAAATTTAAAAGCAGTAGAACTTCGTTATCACGTTCTTTCTGAAACAAAAGATATAAAACGATTCTAGAATTAAATGTTAATTATGTATAAAAAATACATTAATTTATATTTACTTTACCAAATATAAAACAAAAGTTCCAAGGTCTTAAAATCGAAGTTTTACTGCATATTGAAATTGATAGTTGAATTTCTTTATATATAATTTAAAACGAAAAAAATCTTCAGGAAAAAAATAATGGTTTTACTGTTCAACCTAACGCAAAAGAAAAAGGAAAAAAGATATATTTAAATGCAGTAGAACTTCGTTACTACGTTTTTGTTGGAACCAAGAATAAAACGATTCTAGAGAATTAAATATTAATTTATAAAAAATAAATTAATGCATATAAATACTTTACCAAAAACTATGAAAAATCTAAGTTCCGCAGTCGTAAAATCGAAGTCATACTGTATATTGAATTTGGTGGGATAGATGAATTTCTTTATATGTAATTTAAAACTAAAAGAAATTCTTCTTGGAGAAAAAAAAATAACAATAGTTCAACATAACACAAACGAAAAAGGAAAAACAGAAAGATTAAATTTAAATTCAGTAGAACTTCGTCATTACGTTCTTTCTGGAATCAAAGATATAAAACGATTCTAGAGAATTAAATGTTAATTGCAGGGCTGCGGAGTCGGAGTCGGTGTGATTTTTCGGTGGTCGGAGTCGCTAAAAATATGCCGACTCCGACTCCGAACTTTTTGTTGAACAATTTGAAGTGAAATAAAAAATAAAACCAATTATGCTTAATTTTAAATTTATGAACTGAATTATTATTTTATTTTTTAATTCTATACATTAATAAATATTTAGTTATTTTTCAGTTTATTAACATGTTAATGAGTAAATATAAGGCAAAAAAGCGGGTGTGATAATTTCCCTACATCAGTCATTAAATTGATTCATTTACTTACTTCTTCAGCTCATAGACCACACTATTGTACAATACTTAAATTAAAGTGAGTTTTGAAAGTTTTATGTTTTGTTTTTTATTGTTTTTTGTAAATTAAATCAAACTCAACCCGAACCCGTGTCAGTCCGACTACCCAAACCAATGAAGGAATCTGTCTCAGACAAAATAGATGTTTCAATTTAACCTCTGTCCATCAGTGTTCGGGTCGGGTTCTGAAATTTATATTTTAAGTCAATCCGAAGCGAACCGTAAAGAAACCTGAACCCTGACCCCCATCCGAAATGAAATAAAATCAAAATTTGTTTTGATATTATGAAAAATAGTCATCTCTAACAGCACTTTTATCTTTTGCGTAGGAAAAGGAATATATATTTACTTATTCGACTTATAAGTTAAACAATATTGTGGACTTCCTTTTGAAAAATCGGGTCAACCCGACCCGAACCCGCAATAATAATTCAGACTGGCCCACAACGAAAAACATTTAGCGCCAACTCAATCCGAACCACCGTTCGAATCGGACCCTAACGAATGCAACAATCCCCTTCAGATAACAACGGATCCTTTGTCCAACTCAGGGCCGAAACTAGCCTTTTTGGCGCCCGGGGCAAGCATGGATTTTGGCGTCCCCCCGCCTCTCCCCTACAAAGTAAATTTACAAAAAGAATTTTGCTAAGTATCTAATAGACAACTTATTTTTAAATTTAAAATATATAAAACTGAACTACGTAATCAGCTTTGTCAAATATTGGTTCATTAAAATCTTGAAAACGGAATAAAAAAGAACCGAATTGCATTTTAATCTTTTTTTTTTTTTTTTGTATTGGCTAAATGAGGTCGATATCTATTGCTGTGCGTTTGTATTTTTTCATCTTAGCAGGTTTATTGTGTAATAGGTGCGTTACCTGCTATGATAAAAAATGTTTAAAGCGGAATTTTTCCCGATTCTTGTGACTCCCTCTTAGAAACTTTTACTATAACTTAGCCCCCTCCGAAATGATGAATCTAGATACGCCACTGCAGGGTGGAAAAAGGCCTAGAAATGGCAGATAGACGAGAAAAAAAACCTTTTTGGGCGCTAAAGGCGGGGGCGGCTTTGCTTTACTAGCCATGACTCCCCGTCCAAAATTTTACTGTACCACTACAAATGCTACAATAAAAAAATAAAAGGTTTTACTAAGAATTTTACTTTATTCATTCCCTCTCTCGTTTGATTTTATTGTCCCGGGCGGTCATCGCCCATGGCAAGATGGAAAAAAAAAAAAAAAAAAAAAAAAAAAAAAGAAAGAAAGCTCAACGCTGTTCAGTGGAAAATAAACAAACAGCTTTCATGGAATTATTTTATCTAATAGAAAAGTCAGACTGGGGTCGCTTCGCACTTTGTAGTTATCCGTTGTGGTCAGTGTCCCACAATAGAGATTGACCTTGAAAAATAGTAGGGATTCTCCCTCACAGGAAGTGATTTAAAAGATAGATGGCAAAGGTACAGACATGATACTTTTGGAATGGGAGGATAAAAAAAGCCTTCTTTCTTATTCATTTGCAATTTTGTATTGTAGATGAACCTTTTTATCTATTTGTAAAGTTTAATCCATTTGGTTCAATTTTCCTTTAAATTTTTCGGCTGCGAGACATTTTTATACAAATTTTGTGTGTATATATACATTCTTGTATCAAACGTCAAGCAAAATCTTCATTTTGGCGCCCCTTCACCTTCTGTTAAAACCGGCACCCGGGGCACGTGCCCCCTCTGCCCCCCCCCCCTAGTTTCGGCCCTGGTCCAACTTATACTGCTTTATTTTTCAGTATTTCAGATAAAAGAGAATTTGTGAAAAATATGAAATTGATTAATGCCGCTATTACTACAATATCGGACAACTGAACTCATGCAGAACTTTTCTCATTAAAACAAAAAACTGCAGTTTTCTTCTTAAATATTTCTTACCCAAAACTTAGACGTTCTTCTACTTCTAAGCCCCAACTAGAGTATTTCCAAGGGCCGGGTTGCACGCGACCCGAATTAGAAATTTCTGCTGAAAGCCAACCCGAAACCCGACAAAAAGGAATTCGTCAACCAAATCCGAAAATGGAAAAAAAATCGTCAATCCGACCCTAATTAGAGACGAAAGGAAATTAGTTCATATTTTATAGAATAAAAAATTATGAAAAAAGCCTACAATTTGATCTTTTTTGTATTAAAATGAACTTAAATACACTCATTAATATTCAAATATATAGATTTTTCATTTGAAAAATATTCAGTACATATTTCCGTTTGAAAAATTAGGTCATATTAAAAGTGTCAAAACCTGACCCGAAGCATTTAAAGTCTATCTGGTTCCGGCTAAATTTGGTTTTCCTATCCGATGGAGGATCGTAATTCTAACCTACTATAGAAGAAAAACAATTATTTCATGAATTTTGAGAGGAAAGTGATGAAACTCATTTCATATCTCAGAATGGCTGGCTTTTTTTTTTTTTTTTTGACTTTTGTAATGTATTAAAAACATACATATTTTTCTATTTTCTCACCTTTTTTCATGATTATTCCTTATTCGTTGATTTTTTACATCCCCCCCCCCCCCAAACCCACCGATTTATTTAAGATTTTATTAGTATAGTGCAGATGTAGATAATAGCATTTACGTCTATGAATGAATGGCGATACAACTTGCCAGTTTTTCACATAAAGTGCGGTCGAAGCACAATTTTCTGTTACTCATTCTGTTCAAAGTTCAAATTGAAAATATCTTTGTTTCTTAAGGCTGTTCTTAACTGCTCTGCCCAACAAGCGCAAAACGTTTTGACACATTTACAAATTCATTTTTTAACGGAAATATATAAAATTGGAAAGCCTGGCCATGGAAGTGATTTGGAATTGGACTGTTTTTTTTTTTTCATTTTTTGATTAATCAGTTACCTATTGAGTTATAAGCGATTTTGATAACTTGACAAACACGTTTTCGCCCGCTCTGGAGTGCTTATTCTCCGTTCGCGCGGAAACTCGGTTCAAAACGTCCACTTTGACACTGTTTTCTGAAAGATCTATTGCGTTTGCAAAAAAAAAAAAAAAAAAAAAAAAAAATGGAAAAAACAGCTCAATGACATAGTTTCTGAACAACAACACCAGCTCGTTTCATGCATTTTCGAACAAAAATAAATTAAAACTTATGTCAGAAAGTTGCCCTTTTGGATTTGAGAACACCCGCGTAATTTGGTTTTAATTTGCGGCTGACAAGATAGAAATCCTTTGTTCGTATCTGTAATTTCAAATTATATTTAGGTAAGTGAATCTTTTTAATCGTAAAATAATTACTATTTTTATTTAATGTATTGCATATTCCGAATCAAAATTTATAAACGTCCGTTATACTGCGGTTATAAAAATAAATTATTAGAAACAGGATTATTAGGATTCAGGACTGTATAAAAAATTGTTTAAAAGGATAGCTTTTTAAAAATTAGTGGCCGATCTCAGTATAATCTTACTCTAACTGAATATAAACGTTTAATGAATACAATCTTAATTAGAGATCAACTGAAAATTCGGTTTCATTTTCGGCGAAAATTCTGCTGAAAATTCGGTCGGACCAAAACTATCTGTATTCCAAAATTCTCGTATTTTTCTTAGGAAATTTCCAACATGAGTCATTGATTCGAGCTGTATTGACTGATATGAGGCACTCTTAATTTATTGCTATGCACGTCACTGTTTCTAATTATCACTCACGACTGACTCAAGATGTGAGTGCAAATTAAAAAAAAGAAATGCATATAGGACTAAAATTTGAAGAAATGGACTAAAATTTCACTTGCTCATGAAAAGCTGCAGAATTAACTTTAATAGAAATTTTTTAGTTTGAAGCAGAAGTGTTTCAAATATTCTTTGAGAAAGTTCTAGTAGAACAGATGATCCTTTACAAAATTCATTATAAAAGATAAATCGTGGTATGTATACGTAAAAGATTTTTTAATTAGATGCAATTCATAATTAGAAAATCATTTCGTATCATTGATGAATTACTAATTACATTTTATTTTATATGATAATAAAACGTTTTGTTCAGAGTCACAGAGAGTAAACTTGGACCACAGGTATAATTACACCTACAATTAATTAATAACTATGTTTATTTATTATGTGTTAATTACTTAAACGTTTTTTTTTTCGTTTTCGGCCGAATATAGAAATATTACCGTAATTTGCTTTCAGTTTCGGTTTCGGTCGATCTTAAGGGTATTCTCAAATCCAAATGGACAACTTTCTGACATAAGTTTTAATTTATTTTTGTTCGAAAATGCATGAAACGAGCTGATGTTGTTGTTCAGAAACTATGTCATTGAGCTGTTTTTCCCATTTTTTTGCAAACGCAATAGATCTTTCAGAAAATAGAGTCAAAGTGGGCGTTTTGAACCGAATTTCCGCGCAAAGGGAGAAAGAGCACTCAAGAGCGGGGTAAAAACGTGTTTGTCACTTGATCGAATTCGCTTATAACTGAATAGGAAATAGATGGATCAAAAAATGGAAAAAACAGTTCAATTCCAAATCGCTTCCATGGCCAAGCTTTCCAATTTTATATCTTTTCGTTAAAAAATGAATTTGTAAATGCTATGTCAAAACGTTTTGCGCTTGTTGAGCAGAGCAGTTAAGAACAGCCTTAATTACTGTTTTATTTTGAACACTTTTTCAATTTGCATTATCTATATGTCTCCAACAGGTTAAAGATTAAAGCGCATTTCAATCTTTTTGAGAAACCCTGTGTGTATGCCGTTGTCGGAGTCGAAGAGTTGGAGTCGGAGTCGATTGTTTCAAAAATCCAGGAGTCGGATTCGGAGTCGGTCATTTTTCCTACCGACTCCGCATCCCTGGTTAATTGTGTATAAAAAATACATTAATGTATATATAAATACTTTACCAAAAATAAAACCAAGTTCCACGGTCGTAAAAATCGAAGTTTTACAGCATATTGAATTTGATGGCATAGTTGAATTTCTTTATATATAATCTTAAATGAAAAAGAAACAAATCTCCAGGGGAAAAAAAAAATAATAATGATTTTACAGTTCAACATAACACAAAAGAAAAAGAAAAAAAAAGATATATTTAAATGCAGTAGAACTTCGTTATTACGTTTTGATGGAACCAAAGATATAAAACTATTTTAGAGAATTAAATGTTGTTGCAGATAAAATACGTGCGTGAAAGTTCCCCATCGGGACGAGCGTCTTTTACAGAAATTTTAATCTTTTATCACTGGTTTTTCAAAACAGAAAATTTTGCCTAATTGAATCGGGAAAATGCTCGGATTAAGTAAGGCAAAATTTACAATAAAAATTTACTGTTGACAATAATCACGGATTCTGACCTTCTTAGTGGCCTGTATATACTTCTCGTTCGTCCCCAAAGGGTTAGTACCGAAGTTCTGCTGTATATTGAGTATAACAAAAAACAAACAAAAAAAAAAACCCCGCAGAAAACATCAATAAGTTAATAGTTCAACCTTAGGAAAAGAAGAAAAAAAATGCTTCGTTACTACTTTTTGATAGCACAAAAATAAAATAAAATAAAATAATGCAAAGTTAAAAAATTAAACAGCAAGTATATTCAAAAAGTAAATTTGCGTGCATGTTCCGACAGTCGTAAAATCAATGTTCTACAATATATTGAATTTGAAGAAACAAGTGAACTTCTTCTTCTTCAAAATAATATATATATATAGTCTAACTTGCAACAAGCAGAAAGAAATGAAGAATAATCAAACCTTAATACACCAGAACATCCTTATTACGATGCTGGAACGAAAGGAATAAATCAATGTGACAGAATTAAAGAATTTGACAGCATAGATCAAATTCTTTAGAGAACATTTAATAATTTTATAAAACAACCTGAAAGAAAAGAAATAAAGACTACATAGTTATTATACATAGTTATAGTAGGCTATATAGTTAGGAGTTCGTTATCACGTCTTGTTGGAATAAAAGATATAGTGCAATGCTAGAAAATTAAATCTGAATTATGTTAAAAAAAAAAAAAAATACATGAATGTTCTGCGATCGTAAGTAAAATCGAGGTTCAATATATTAAACTTTGAATGTATCAAATTTTCAAGAAAAACATTTTTTTTTCTACAAATAAAATGAAATGATTTTATAGTTTTACCTACAATAACAATAAACAATTAGTCGGATGTGCCAATACCAAAACTTTCTTCTATCTCATGCATACTAATACTTCAAAATTCGTTATCACAGTGCCAAAAATAAATGACAATCTATGCCCATCATGAGAATTCTAAAGATAGAAAATTCCATGCATTAGTTCTTGAGAGACGAATATCGCTAAAATGATGCAAATCCTACAAAATGCAGAACAGCAGCGCCACCTGTTGGGTCATTTACACTAAAACTTAATCAACAACAACGTATGTCAACGTCTAACTGGATTTGAAGTTTGATGAAAATCCGTGTTTTAGTTTTTGAGATAGAGGTATTGCGAAAATCCTGAAAAATCCAGCAGAGCAGCGCCACCTATTGGGCGATTAACACGAAAAACTTATCAGTAACAACTTGTGTCTACGTCTAACTGAGTGTGAAGTTTGATGAAAATTCGTGCATTAGTTTTTGAGATAAAGATAATGCGGAAATCGTGAAAAATGCAGCATAGTAGCGCCACCTGCTGGGCGATATACACCAAAATGTAATCAGCACCAACTCGTATCAAGGACTAAGAATCTGAAGTTTAATGAAAATTCGTGCATTAGTTCTTCGAATAGAGCTATTGTGGAAATCATGCAAAATGCAGCATAGCAGCGCCACCTGTTGGGCGATTTACATCAAAAACTAATCACCACCAATTTATATCAGGAACTACCTGAATATGAATGTTTATTAAATTTTGTGCATTAGTTCTTGAGATAGAGCACCCACAATTTTTTTGTCACATACAGACAAAGTCACAGACTCACAAACATACATTTTGAAAAAACACGTTTTTCGGTATCTCTGGCCCCTAAAAAGTATAAATCCGTCGAAAACCGGAAGTCGAAAATTTTCACAAATTCAATACTTTCTTCTTGTAAAGATAAAAGAAAGTAAAAAGAAAGGTATACAGGAAGAACAGCTAAACCACAATACAGCATAAAACTTTGTTATTATGATTTTATTGGAACGAAATGAGTAGAATAACATCATAGAATTAAACCTGGGTAATAAGTAAATGTACATTAAAGTTCTACTGTTTATTGAATTCGACACCATAGATCAGATTCTGCGGGGAAAAGAAAAGAAAAAAAAACTAATAATTTTATAGTCTAACCTGAATAGGAAAAAGAAGATAGCAAAGATTAATATAGTTTATAGTAGAACTTCGTTATAACGTATTGTTGGGACAAACTGAATAAAACAATGCTAGGCAATTGCACAATAATTATATTTAAAATGTGCAGTTGAGCAAGGAAAAAAAAAAGAAATAGAAAGAAAACACCATACGCTTAAATGTCCAAATTATCACAGAAAAAAAAAATGGAAATTATATATTTTTTCAAATTATAGTCAAAAATAAGTTTAGCGGTGGTCTTCATTGCGAAATTGTACCAAACTCTGGAATTTTGAATACGAACATCTAATTTTGATATCATATTTCGCTTTTTCGGTAAATTTGATCTTATCACACCAAACGGGAAGTCAATTGGTCAAGTAATTTAGGTTAAGGTTTAAAATTTGTAACTCTTAATGTAAAATTTATTTATAATCATTACAAAACAGATTGCAATGTGGGTAGTTTTTAAGCATAGCGCAAAAACCACTCAGCGGAATTAGCTGTAATTTTGGATTCGCATATTAGCCCTCGATATGCTATTTTTTTCGGCCATCATTTAAAAAGTCGTCTCCAAAAAATAACATTCCGTGGTATAAGCCAGCCGTAAAACAAAGCGGATGTATCATTGTAGTGTTAAGTATTCTACTGCAATTTTTTAAACTTCTAAGCATAGCACAATTTTCTATTTTTATACTGTCGTATTAAGAAAAAAAGTTCTTTTAAATGCGATTTGTTTGAAAACTGCATCTCAATTTATTTTTAAGATATTAATTTTTCTGTAGTTTTTTGCACCATTTGTTTAATGTTGGCAACTCAAGTACTCCATTTCTGTAGAAAGTAAAGGAAAAATAGTTGAAAAATAGTAATTATATCTTTTTGTTGCTATTTTCCCACAACAACTGAAAAAAATTGTAATTAAAATACGTGTTTTTTTGAAAAAATACAAATGAATGATTTCTGATAAAACATGGAGCTATTATAAACTATATTTAATTTTAAGTATCTATATTAATATTACAAACGAATGAAGGCACATGAATCATTAAACAGCCAATTTTTTTTGTCGAGTTTCTTGAATGACTTTCGAGTTTCATATCTTTTTTTTTTTTTTTTTTTTTTTTTTGATTTGTGTACTATTTGTGATGGTGACGTCCTATGCATACTTTACTGTAGACGTTGTTTAAGACTAGATCGTAAATGAGGACTTCTTCAGAGGATGCTAATGGCGTCATTTTATATAAAATAAAAGCATGTGTTTTAAGTCTTAAAACTGAAATATGTTTTGTACTATCTATATTTATATACACATATATTTCTTTTTTCATCGGGGGCGACACTAAATTCTGAAAAAGCAGAATTCCTGTTTTCTAGTTTGAAGTTTCTAGAAATCGATTTTTCTTAAAAAAGGTATAGGTTACAATTCATATTTGTTTCGAAAGTTCATTTCGAATATGTACTTTTTTTTAACCCTTTATACCTCGACGGTACATTAAAGTACCATTAAAATAACTTGTTATAAAATTCGTTTAACCCTTTCCGGAGCGGAGTAATTCTGTTTATAAACTGATGAAACGATGGACTGACATCAGAATTTATAAACGAATTTATTAGAAAATACGAACTTGCTTATTTTCAAGTACGTTATAAAAAGAAATTTTTAATTAAATATTCTGTGCGCCAGTAAAATAAAAATTAGGTGTCCTTTTTTAAGAACACCGCCCGCTAACGGGTTAATACATAGATTAGTAGTAATACAGTTTACAATGAGTTATAGATACTTTACTTTACCTTGTTTCAAAAGCATTAGTGGTTACACAAAACAAAAATATTTTTCAGAAAATGAATTTTTTTGCCTTTGCACTTTTTCATCTTTCTTGATTTTGACAGATTGGGGGCAGTTTCAATTCGAAAATATTTCTATATTTCTATTGTATAAGAACATTACATTTGTATATTTTCTAATTCTAGAAAATACTAAAAAAATATTTTAAATAAAATATTTGAGTGGAGATTTAAATATTGCACAAAATCCCTATACATTCAAATTTAAATAATTAATTCTAATGGGCAAAATCCATCTAAAATTTATTAAATAATTGTGTAAATATTCTAATGTAGTTTCAAAAATTCACGAAAAAATGCTCTAGAAGATGAAATGTTCATGAATTCATAATTTGGGACATAAAGGGTTAAATAATAATAATAATAAAACATGATTTGTAGCATAAAGTTTTAAAACATAAATCGATTTCTAGGAGCTTCAAATATGCGAGTCCAAAATTATAACTCACCATTCTGCCAAGTAGTTTCTGAGGTATGCTTAAAAAACTATCCCCATTGAAATCTATTTTGCAATGATTAAAAAAGAATTTAACATTAGGAATTTCAAATTTTAAATCTGCACTTGACTTAATGACTTGCCGTTTCGGATATCCTAAGGTAAAACTTACCCCAAAAATTAAGATAGGATGGCAAAATTAGGTGCTATGGAAATTTTCATGTTTAGTACAATTTTTAATATGTAGACGACCCAGCACTAGAAGTCTGCATATGCCGGGATAGGGACTATTTTCAATCACGACATTCGGGTCGGACCGCTGCCATCGAAATACTCAAGGCCAGAGGACACGAGTTGTGACGTCATCACTAATCGACCGACTTCTCACTAGGGTTGGAATTCACAACGGAAAATTTTGAATGGCAATTTTCTTTTATTTTATTTGTGGAACATCTATCATCTTATAAAGCAATAATAACTATTTAAACTTACTGGCGAGTATTCGGAATCCCTAAATAAAAATTCAGCCAGATGCGGAATGCCATAGTATTGCCACATCTGGCTGAATTTTGATTTAGGTATATGCATACCTCGATTTATCTTTTCGAATGATTTTTGTTAATGATCATCAGTTATACTAGAACTTTCTCAAAGAGTATCCGGCACACTTCTGCGGTTTCAAACTAAAAATTTTCTATTACTGTTAAGTCTACAACTTTTAATGCGCACATGAAAAGCGTTTTCAAGTTAATACTATATGCATTACTTGCTTTATAATTTTCACTCACATCTTGAGTCAGTCATGACTGATAATTATAAACAGTAAAGTTCATAGCAATAAATAAAGAGGTCTCATTTGAGCCGATACAGTTCAAATCAATGAGCAATTTTGAAAAGTTCCGAAGGAATAAACGAGATTTTTGGAATACAGATAGTTTCGATCGAGTTTCGGTCCGGCAAAACTTTCGGCAGCATTTTTGACGAAAACAAATTTTCGGCGAAACTCAGATTTTATACCGAAAACGAAACTGAATTTTCGATCGATCTCTAGTTTCAATCATCTATTTTAAAAACTTTAAAAGTTATGAATTTTTGTAACCGGTAAAGACCATATGGATACCCTTTACTAAACTGAAAAACCTCCTTTAAAAGATAAGTGAATAAAAGTCGGTTAAACGCGGACAGTAATCTTATTTGCAGGAAACGAAAGTTTAAAACGAAAAACAATTCCCAGAATTACTCTCGTTTTCACGGACGTTGGTTGAGTGGGCTGAAGTAATCTCTCCAAGGTAACAGCTATTCCTAATTAATTTTCTGTGTTTACGCTCGCCATTATTTACCTTAGATCAAAAGTGATTTTTTTATGATATTTTATTGTTAACGGAAAATGTTAAATTTGACAGTTTATGATTGTAACTAAAGATTAGCTTTTTCCCTCCTAATCATGATGACTTTTAACTGACTTTTTAATTACACTTTTTTAATATATTTTCTTTTAAGGCTGTTCTATTTCCCGACACACTTTTAGGTGCGTTCGTAATTATATAAATACGTAGCTATTAAAGTCATCGTCTTGTCCGTCCGTCTGTCCCAGTGTTAAATTCAGAGGGTGGCCCGGGGGGGGGGGCATTCCCTCCAGAGCAATGAGATCTTCTCCCGGAAGATTTAAGATTTTGTGTTTTCAATGGTAAAAAAGTGCAATCTCGCCGGAACTCTATGATGCCCCCCCCCCCCCCCGGGAGCCATAGAAATCCCTCCTGGAAAAAAGTATCTGAATTCAGCACTGCGTTTGTCCGCATACAACCGCGCAAAAACTACACAACCGAATGGTTTGAAATTTAATGTATATAATCGTTTCAGAATTTTGCCGAGTCATTTCAAATGTTATGAAAACTGAATGAAAACTTTAAAAATTAATAAAGTTTTCTTCATTATATTAAATCCTATCATACGTAATAAATTCAATGATATCCCATGATAGGTAAGTAATGTTTCTAGGTTGAATGGTGATGACGTCCTATATAAGACGGAGTCCTATTATTTACGCCTTACTGAATTTAATATATATATAATCGTAATAAATTTTGTATTCATGCATTATTGCATAAGAGTGCAACAGCTATTGCACCAGGATCTGAATATTTATAAAACTAGTTAGTACGAACGCACCTCATTTGCCACGTTTGACGTACAATTTCCGACCTGTTTAATTCTTTTTTATTCGTAAACGTATCAAATTAGCAGGTGAGCGAATATCACAAAATGTGAGATTTTGAAAACAAAAATTTTGAAAATTTGAATCGTTTCAAAGCTTCTGATTTTTTTTTTAACTATTGGTTGAGCAGCTGAATAAATGAATTTATATGTGAAATTGTTAAAGTTTGAAGAGCTTAAGTTCATTTTTATGTAATTATAATTACGCGTCAATTTCTTGGCATATGTATGACAGGATAATGACAATTTCATTCTAAAACATTTTTCACATTCTTGTTTTTTATTTTTTGATCTAACATTTTAATTTTGTTTAAAGAAACATGTGTCCTCTACAGTCCCTCAAATTCAGTATAATGTTGAGTTTTATTTGTAATTTATAGAAGCCAAGAAAATGACATAATAAAAGTCTACTCAATTTTTACAAAGCCTTTACTCACATTATTTTCAAAGAAGTAGTATCTAAAAGATCTTGCTGGTAGCAATGATTTTACTACTTCTGACTCGAACTATGTCAAGAACAAGAAGAATTACTCTGCAGCGCCATCTTTATACCTCATAAAGAACTAAAATGAGCAGGCGACGACAGTGACATTCATTTTCAGTGACAATCATATTTTCATTATGGAAAATTACATTTGTAAAATACAGAACTTGTTACCTTCCACATATATGTATTATATAAGGTATAATTATTAATTAGAAATTAAAAAAACTAGTAAAAGATATTTGTACATGATAGCTGAAAGCCTTATACTTTGCTCACATCACAGTGTGACATGCTAGGAAAAAGACAATCTGAAAATTTAAGTCTTTTAATTACTTTATTTTTGTGTTATTATGAATATAATATCTCTTGAAAATACTTCTAAGAATATTTTTTATTAGAACGTAAAAAAAAAAAAAAATAATAAAAAATAAATGCATTATATAACATTAAATAGAAATTTTATTGTGTGGACTGCAATTTCCGTAATTTGTGATATTGGCCCAGGTACTCTTATTCAGAAATTATGTAATCGAACTGTTTTATCCGTTTTTCGTTAAAAGCAGAAGATATTTCAGAAAAGGCTGTCAATGAACGCGTTTTGAACTAAATTTTTGGATGCAACAGCACGGAAAACGAAAGAAAAAAAAAAAAAAAAAAAGACGTCTTGAGACCACAATCGATTATTACTCAAGTTATAATTCGTTAGTCGAAAAACTCTGCAAGTTTCATGCTTTTAAGTTTAAAATAAGTCAGAAAATTTGAGCGGGAAAAATATTTCTTTGACAACCGCTTAAATAGAAAATATGTGAATTTAAAAGAATACAAGCTTGTGGAAAAAAAAAAAAATAATAAAATTCATATTTGTACCTGTATTCTATATTACGCTAGAAATTAAGATTTTTTTTTTTTTTAATGCACATTGGAATCCTAATTTTGTATTTGCAGACCAATGTTTTAAACTGGAGAATTTGAAACATACAAATTTATACATGGAGAATTTGAAAAAAAGCAAGATCATTTCTAATTTTTCATGTTTTTTTTAATGTAGCTAATCATTTTAAGAACGACTATCGAACAAGAGAAATTTTCAATTTGATAGTAATACTTAAATCGCGAACTCAGAAAAATAGCGAAAAGACTGTTTTTATCATTATTTCTTTCATGTCAATATTATGAATAAAACTTATTTTTTTAAAAAATATATTGTCTATTCACTTTTCGTAATTAGAAACACTGGAGGTGGGCGTGTAAACTGGCTTGTTACATTGTAAAAAAAATTATGCAACGTTACTTCATAAAATTGGTGGCAGCGTTACTCTCTCCATTTTATTGAGTAATTTAACCGATATAACTGGTGTTACGTTACACTAATGTGTAATTTTACACCATTTATATCAGTTTAAATTACATCGTTATATAAGTTAAATTACTCCATAAAATTGGAGGCAGCATGTTGCCACCAGTTTTATAGAGTAACGTTACATAAACTTTTTACAGTGTACCAACTGGAGAACATAGGTCAGTAAAATGCTATGGAGGAGAAAAACTTTACAAATGCTTATTCGTTTTAAGCTTTGTAAAAAAAATTATGTAACGTTACTCTATAAAATTGGTGACAACATGCTGTCTCCAATATGGAGTAATTGAACTTATATATTGATGTAATTTAAACTGATATAACTGATGTAATATTGCACATTAGTGTAACGTAACAGAATTTACATAGTTAAATTACTCCATAAAATGTAGGCAGCAAGGCTGCCGCCAATTTTGTGGAGTAATGTTACATAAATTTTTATAGTGAGGTTACCAGAGAGTTTTGAAATGACCAAATAATGAAATTTTTGTTATTATAATATTTTGACCCTTTAAGATTGTCGTTCAGTTGGTTCGATAAGAAAAATCTGAAATTATTGTTGTAAGAGCCGTAAAAGTCGAACCGCACCGACTGGCAATACCTGTGAAGGCACAAAGTCAATTATCTGGAAAAACATGCTTTTCAACGGTTTTGACACGATAACTTTTGAACAAATTAAAGGATTTATATGCTTCTTCTTCTTCTATTAAAAAAAATATAAAAAAACTCTAAAAACCCTTGTTTGGTTAAAGGTCACCAGAGAGTTTTAAAATGACGAAATAATGAAATTTTTGTTGTTATACTTTTTTGAACTTTCAAGAGTTACGTACAGATAGATAAGAAAAATTTAAAATTATGAGCGTAAGAGTCGTAAAAGTCGAACCGCGCCGACCGGCAATATACATGCGAAGGCACAAACTCAATCATCTCGAACCACTATTTTTCAGTGGTTTTAACACGTTAACTTTGGAACAAATTAAATGACTTATATGC